>VYZV01029550.1:99061-118894 GCA_013401275.1 Pandion haliaetus | reverse complement strand
GTTTTACTCTCCCCCCCCCCCCCCCCTTGTTTTTTTTTTTAGGAAAGAAATTGGAGTCCCCACATTCATCAAAATATATTCACTGCCCTGCTTCTTTATGTATAATTCATTTTTCCACAAATGATTTTTTTTTTCTCGTAGCTTTACCTAAAAACCCAAATACTGAGGAGAATGCATTCAGAGGATCTTTTGATGATCCTGTCTGGGACTACTGCGGTCTGGTGGACCTCTAAGCCCTAGCCCTTGCAAAGCTCTTCTGAATGTGCTTTCCTGGGGAGAAGCGTGATTGCCGATATGCTTAACATTGAGCAAATGCTTAAGTGCCCTTCTGAGTTGCTGCCAAACGTCTGTGATGCTCTTATCACTGTGCATTGTCCAAGTTCAGAATTTAAAAGAATAATTTAACGGCCGGCGCATCACTCGGCTTTGAAGGCTGCACAGCTTGCTGTCAGCCTGGGACGGGCTTCCAGCCAGCTGCTCGCTCCCGCTGCTCCAGGAGCTCTGTGCACGGCCGGCTCATCAAAGCCACTGGCTGCCAAGCCGTTTCCCAGCCCCTGATGCCAGGTCAGCCTCAGCCAGGAGAGGTGACCGTGGCAGGACCACGGCAGCGCTCTGCCAGGGGCAGGCACCGGGCTCCTCAGGCCCTTGGGCGGTAGCTGATGTTCTTGCACCGCCCCAGAAGTGGGCTGAGGGCAGGGCGCTGCGATGGCCCCATGGTCTGGCATTTCTCCTCATTCCCCCTCACTTTCTGGATGGGTAAGAAGTGGCACACATGCGAAAAAAAATAAATTACCTCCTTGTAAATTTGCCCAAGTGCCTCTTTCTGCCAGCACGGATCCCACCACATCAGGATTTCTCGTCACCGCCTTCCACCTTGAGGGTGCAGGTCATGGTCTTCTGCTCTGAGCCACGTGAAACTGTGCACCACCTGAACACCACAGTTCATCCCATCTTCTTGCGTACTCCCCGTCTTCGCAGAGCCTTTGTCCCTCCAAAGTGTTTCCTCAGAAAGCACATGCTGGGGCAGCAGGTGGGCATGGGGGCCGTGGGCTGGCCTGGCTTGGTGGGTGCGGCAGGACGGGGGAAACCACTGCACCCAAGGGCAAGTGAATCGCTCAACGCGAAAGGCAAGCGTGAGAAGTGATGAAAGGTCCGGATAGGGCTGTGAGGGATGTCTGGACTTCACGGGCGGTTTCGGGGGAGCTACATGAGAGATGGCCAAAGTGCACAGGCGGCTGAGGGGAGCACTGGGGGCTTCTTGGGCTGCATGACCTTGCAAGGGCACAGCACCTGGCTGTCCTTATCAGTGATGCTGCATAAAGCAGAGGTTACCTAGGGGACAGTGTGGGAAATACCAGATTTGGGTACAGGTGTAACAGGACGGGGACTACCAGGGAAAATATAATTGGAGTCATTCAGAAAGAAATTAGGATGGAAGAAAGGAGATACAAGAGCAGTGAAAAGGAGAGTTAAGGAGCAGGAAAGGGGAAGCAAGGTGTGTAAATCATAGGTTTGCTGCAGTTTTGGGGCCCCTGCCAGGTACGGTCACTACTGCAGCCCAAATGAGGAGAACAAACACAGCTTGTGGTCATGCCCGTACCAAGTGTCACACCTGCTTCTGTGGTCACGAACCAGGGAAGGGGGTGTGCTGCCTAGGGAGCAGCTGGCTCAGGTATCCTACAACGCCAGTGCCCGTGCCTTCTCTGGGCCTGGCAGCATTGACATACCCACCACAGCTTCATGTCAGGTTGCTGATATCTCCTTCCTAAAAAAGTCTTCATTGTAACTTTTGACTTCTTTTTTAAACAATTGATAGCTTGATAGAAAATAGAAAAAAAGAAATGAAAATTCAGGATCTGTCTCATTCATATTAGCTTGCACATAACAAGCACTGTGGAAACACTACCCAAGCAGAACAGAGATTTATTTTCAAGTGTGTGAGAAGTTTAAGGCCATTTACTTAAAATTACATTCAAGAAACAACGGCGATGATTCGGCATTACTCTCCCCTTTTAATGCCACTCTGCATTTAATCCATCTTACTGTTCAATAGAAATAGCTACTCCTACGTCTGAGTAACTGATTGGGTTAGAGCCTGCATCTCAAACACCATCCTGTCACCAGCAACGAATGCCATTTTTAGATCTCTCATTCCAAAGAAAGGTCAGTCACTATTATAAACAATAGAAGGAGAAAATAGTCAGTCCAACATTCACTTTATCCTTTCTCCAGCTTTTAAAGGGGAAAAAACAATCATCAGTGTGCCAAGGTAATTTCTAATATTTTAACATAGTTACACAGAATCAGGCAACAAGGTTTTTTTCTCAAGATGTGATTATACATTTCTGACAACAGCTCAGTAGTGTTGTGAAAGGACATCAGATAAGAAATACAGCTGGTTGAAATCTTCTGAATTTCAAGTTCCTTACAACACTTTTCAGAAGAAAAAAAACAATTTTTGCAGAAACTAAGAATAATAAAAAACCCCAACAACTGACTGTTAACACAAAGCTACCAAGGATACTCAGCTTTGGCTTTTTAGGGATTCATTTGGTTTATCGGGAAGTGTCCTTCAGGGTCAGGTATATTTAATTAGAAAAGAAAAGCCCCCTCAGAAGGTGTGTCCCCAATTTCAGGACTGGTATTTTTGGTTCATAACCTCTCCTCTGTGGCTCTCTAGGAAGCCTATGAAGACTAGCCCTTCAGCCTAGCCAGCTAAGGTATGTGGCCAAAGTGGGGCCACATGAATACCACCAATGGGTATTGGTGGAAATTCACTGGCAAATGCACTTTAAGATGCTAAGGTTTTCAGGCAGCTGCAGCTGAACTCATGACTTGGCCAGTGGAAAACCTCCAGTGCCTCCACAACCACTTGCTGTCCACCTTTGTTGAAACCTTCCCAGTCAAGCTTACAAACTAACTTACTGACTTTTCATTTGAGGTTTTAGCATTTACTTTATTTTTTTAACTTTCTGCCAGAGTCCCTTAAGGATTTGGAGCAGCACTTACCTCCTCACAGAAGAGACAACGTGCAGTTGCATGGCCACTGGCAATGAAATGTCAGCATGAATTATTGTCAGCTGTTTTTGTAGAGATTTTTGAGTGAATGGGTGAGAGGAGGATTCGGTCGAAATGCTCTGTCATTATGGTTTGAGCAGAGAGTGCATGGACGCAAGCCTTGTGAGGCACAGAACAGAGCTCATTGTTCGTTATATAAAATATTCTGTATGAGAAATAATAATACAAGAAATAAAACCATCACAGCTGTATTTATGGTGGTGGCATACACTTTTTGTTACCTAAACTAAAAATACCCGTAAAGGAACTTCATAAACCTGAAGACAGAGGAAGAAAAATTCCATTGTGGGTAACTTAGAAATAATTTGTCAGGCTTAGGGCCAAAACAAGAGGAAAAATAAAAAGTACAGGATGATCTGCTTGAAGTTTTGTATACAATGATTTTGGTTTTGCATGATGAAATCAAATAAACACATTGCACAGTTATCACTAGGGGCTTGAAACACAGCAGATGTCCCTGGAGCTCTTTTGATGCCACCTGCCATGAAGGAAACGTCTCTCTCATGTCGCCAGCCCAAGTGAGGTAAATCAGCACTAAAAGAGCTTTCTTTCTGGCATGTTGGATATCACTTGAAAATACAGCCTGGATAAACTGTATTAAACCTTATTTTCTGTGAATGCTACTGAACACAGCAGCTGAGGACATCTCTATGGGGGAAATACCCGCTCTGCTGGACAGTCAACAACCTTCACTGGGAAAATAGCTTACCTCATCACTTCAGTGTTTCATCATTTATTAATTAGATGCTTTTCCCCCTTTGGTCCTTATACAGAGCTCAGCCAGTGCAGATGCAATTTCTTCATGTGCACTCTTCAAATAAATTACTCCTGAGACTAAAAACATGATTGTTGCAGGGAAATTTTGAGCATGTGGGAGGATATTTAAGTTCTGGTCAAGATCTTGCTCTTCTTAGTATTTCCCCTCCTTTTTCTACAGCAAGTTCAGACTATTGTCTTTAACCTTTCCCTTACATTTTTCACAAATATGGTTTTTTTCATGTCTCTAGATATAAATAGCCACTCAACATATTAGACACCTTAGTGTGCAGTAAGTTGTGATTCTGGCTTTATTTGAAATACTGGTATATTCGGTATGAAAAACCTATCATTTCAGCTATCACTTAGTAAATAAGGAGTGTTAGGCAGTAAAGAAATAGAACTCAGACAGGATCAATTTCTACATAAAATTGCCTTTTGTCTGGAGCCCAGGTCAGCAAGTCACACACCAGTGCAGTGTGTAGGGGTGACACCATCCGCTGCGCCCCAGGAAAACCTCACCTGCTAATGCTGAGCAGTCTAGGCAGTGCTCGGTGGTAAATGATAGCAGGATTTAGCTCTGGATAGACTCTGCAAAGCAAATTTATTCAAACCATTTCATATTGAAAAGCCTGATTACCATTTACTATATGATGCCCCTCTATCACTTCAGCAGTATCAAAAGGCTTTATTATAGAAGAGATCAAATAAATCTAGCAAAAACATGCAAAAAGAGCACAGTCATATCCTGACTGATAGCATGCTCCTACAGACTATTGCCACGTTGAGAGTATTTGTCAATATTTTTATGAACCATCATTACAAAACATAACTGAAGCAGGCTGGAAGAAAACAGCAACCTAGAAGTGGTGTTTAAGAAAGCCCTGGGAAAGGAAAAGAACAGAAAAGGAGAGCTGTTGAGCTGAATCAGCATGTGGGCTGTAGCTGGAACAAAAGGATTCTTCAGTTCATGCCAAAACCACTCATCAGTGCTGCTGCTTTTTTAAGCTTAACATTCATAGGTGACTTTTCTTGTTTCTGAACAGTCTTGTGGGAAGCTGCATGGGTTCAAGTACGGATGGCTGTCAGAGCCCTCACTTTCTGGTCACTTCAAGGGTTTGCTTGGGAAAGGAGCTTGCTCCTCAGTAAGCAGGGTAACATGGTATCCTCTGAGGCTCTGTCCTGCCTCAGGAGCAGCCTGGGGCTCTTCTCCAAGGATCTCCTTGCTTCTAAATACAGTCCAACCCTTTTTCTTCCTCCCTTGTCTCCCTTCTCAGTGCTGGCAGGTCCCCAAAGACAGCCTAGCAAGATCAGCATCTGCTCCAGATCCCAGTTGCAGAGGTATATTCTGTCTAGGTGGGGTATGACCACAGCCTTGTGTTTTAGGTGACGCATTATGTAACATTAAATATGATTAAAATGACTAAAAATATCACAAGTGACCAAAAGAATATTTTTCTTATCACATAATTAGCCTGTAGGACTCATTATCACAGGGAGTCACTGAGCCCAGAAATTTAAGAAGCTTCAGAAAGGACTGGGCATATGTATCACTAAAAAGGGAAAACTAAACTCATCAGACTGCAGAAATCCAAAGAACCTTCTCAAGTTTCAGGTTTAAATGAACATTTAACAATTAGGGACTAGAAAGAGGTTTGCCATGGAGGCAAACGTGACACCTACTTACCCCAGAGACCTCCGCAGGATGGTTGACTGCAGAGCTGAAGAAATGGGTCTGCTATTCAAACTGTGCTGCTGCCCTCTGAGAGCTTTATGTTTCATCTAGTAGAGAAGTTCCTGGTATCAGTAAACCAAGGAAAAAATGAGCAAAATGCAGGAAGTCTACATGTAAGGTTAATTATTTTTATGATGTGGATAGGAAAGCGTGCATGTCTAAGTTTCACAGAAGGAGGCTTCCACCCATGTTTCCTGTGGCCTTGGCTGGTCATTTAGCAAGGAAAATCGCTAATCCTGCTAATCTTCTGCCACTGTGTGGTAACGATTTGGACAATATAGATCTAAGGAACCAGCAAACTGAACCATGCAAAAAATACAGTATATACACTTGCAAAACTCAAGGTGTCCTTTTATTCTTCAGCTAGAAAACCAGTTTTTGCCTCTGAGGAAAGTAATAATAAAACAACAATTTTGGCCTCAAAATGTATTTGCTTTTAAGAAATGAAACCAGCTTTTAGTTAAGTACCACTCTTCCCTCGGGACAGGCACAATCTGGTGTTAAAATGACATTTACATTAAGTGTTTCCTCATTTAAGGGCATTTAATTACCTCAGGAGTATGAAATATAAAAAATAACATACCCATACAGAAAAGCTGAGAGAAAATAATACCCCTTACTCCATGGCTTTGCTGATTGTGGGTCATTAGCAAATTAGACTGGGCTCTAATTCTTCCCCAATGTGAAAAGGATTCAATCAGTTACACCATGAGATGATATTATTAATACAATCACAGCTTAAAAGAAACCAACCCTGAAGGGAGATGCCAAAACGAATTCTTCATGTAGTAACAAAGGAAGCTAGAAGACTCCTTCACAACGAGTCACGTCTGCACTAAATACAAGCCTGACATTTCTTAAGCCTCTAAATAAATATGCTGTAAGTATTACAGTTTCTATTTGTATATCTAACACTTGCTAAAGGATCCAAAGGCATTCAGTGCATCACGAAAGGAATGTATTAGATTTGGTATGACACCAAGTTACAAATATAAACTGGGAAAGTATAAAATAGTAAATTATTTCATAATATACCCACTGCTCAGGCATTTAGGTACTTTTCCATCTTAATTAAGAGGCAACAAATTGTAAAAGGCTTCAAGGTAACATTTAAGTTTTCCTAATTAAAACATAAAATTAATCTATAGAACATATTATTGCATTATAAACTAGTGACCTTTTCAGAAGACAACACTGAAAGGGTCTGAAAAAAACAATTTAGGTTTTCTGTCCCTCCTTCTCCCCTCGAAAATGTGGGCTTTTTTGAACCCAGTCCCACTTCTGAAGGTACAAAAGAGTAGCACATCCCCCAGCAACACCAGCTCTCAGACATACAAATCCTGCCAGCATCCCCTTTTTCCACTGCAGCACTTTCCAAATCTAATCAATTCACAAAGGCTGTAATGAAGTGGTTACAGAGATGATAGGCAGCTGTGGAAAAGAGGCCTGCAAGGGCCGTGAAGAGGACAACTGTCCATCCTCCTGTCCCCAGGCAGACCTGGGCTCCCTGGGGTCCAGGGAGCCTTGGAAATGACAGGGACATGTGCTTGCATTAGTCCGTGTATACAATAGTGGACCAGGTTTTGAAACTGCAAGATCATGATTTATAGGCAAGGTGGTTTAGGTCATAGTAGAGGTTTCTAAAGTGTATTTGTAGTCATTTATTATCCTCTTCCTGCTCAGTTCTGTTGAGCTGGACTCAAAATGTTAATGGAGCAGGATTTTTATCATCAAAAGATATGAAAATTCATATCAATAGAACTGTCTGAGCCACATTTACTCTTTAAATATGGAGGAATGATGCATTATTGCATAATAAGAAAGCAGTAACAATCATGATGGTGTATAAGCATTTTCCAGGCATTCTTTTAGGATGCCATGCACGAACTACCAGCAGCCACCTGATAATGCTGTGTTACATGATCTCATGAGCCTAAGAGTCCAGGGCCTCCTGCTCCAAGTTGGTATTTCAGAACAACGAAGGTATTTGCTGTTTATCTGTATTTTTATTAGGAAATAGCTTACAACTAGATTACAAAATTAATGAATCGGCTATAATCTTGGTCATGGAGCCTTTGAAACCAATGGCAAGGCTTCTGCTGGCTTTAACTGAAAAAACTCCAGGTTTTGAGACACGGTTGCATGATCTGCAGAGCACAGGCTAAAAATATGTGTGAAAGGATTACAAAGTATTTGTGTTTAATTTTAAAATGTGTGCAAAATCACCTTAATGCAAAGAATCAGGAAAATGTATATGTACCACCTGACTGTTCAAAAATCAAGGTTAACTTACATTTAGGAGATTTTTATAAGCTAAGGCTCCATACAGGCACAAATTTCTCCACTGTGCAAAGGTTATCATTCGTTTGTGGGTCCCTTTTCATGCTTATTCAGGATTTGAAACAGATATCCAAGAGTATTTTTTCCCATGCATGACTCAACTGTTGTTCATACACAAAATATAAAGATAAGATTTTTTAAAATTTATTTATTAGCTATATTTATCAAACACTAGCTGATCTACATATTTTGAATGGAGTCTGACCTGCTGCCCCTGAAAGACATGTGAAGCTTTTCCTTTGGTCCATTCCAGGCACCTATCATTTTGTGTTCAGTACTAATTCTTCTGTGACAGAACAGGTCCCCATTTGGGGTAGCTAAATGTGATATATATTTGTTAAGCACTTCTTTGAAATAAAATGTGATTTCTCCTCCCTCTTAAATTTATAAAAATTTAAAATGGCAATGCTTCTAACTTGCTGTGCCTGCTGAACCACTGAAAGAGATTAGAACATAAATATATATAACATCCACATTATTACCAAATACAGTCATTAACAGCAATGCTATCACAGTGAATACCAAATGAATTAACAGTGACAGAGCAATAAATTAAAGTATTTCTACATTTCTTTCTCACAGCTTACATATTCAAGATTTATTCCTGACCTTTGGTGTAAAACTTGATGATCACTGGTAAATCAAACAACTACTGTTAGTATTCAGTGCCACAACTGAGACCTTTTCACCTTGCAGATGTAACATAATTCTCTAAGACTTTCTTTGTGGATTAACATTAATTATCATCCATACTACAAGAAGGATTAATATCAGTAGGAAATAAACTCATTTCCATTCCTGACACTTCCCAGTTTATTCTTGCCATCTCTGTGATGATGCATTTGCATGATATAAGTTGTCTATTTAGAAACTCACCACTTTCTCCTTGCTCTTGGGCAGTCCTACCACGGGTCTGCCACCAAACATCTCCTCTGGGCTCTTAGGGTTCTCAGGTGGGCTCCAATGGGCTGAAGACACCTGAAGCAGGGATTTAGAGGTGAAATGGGGACCATTTTCCAGCTTTTATACATCGTGTGTATTTAATCTTGTAAAGGAAAAGAAATTGTGTACACCAGTCAGGTTGCAGGCTTGCTCCTTTCATTTTGTTAGTTGAACTTACTGTCTAGCTCTGGTTCAGTAAGGAATTATTTTTCAAAAGGAGCAGATCTCAGCCTTTTTCTGATAGGAAATCCTGAAACAGAGGTGCTAACCCCTATTTAATAGTTTTGATATTCTGAAAATAGGCTTGCTTCACTTATTAGCTGCCACGTACCTTGAAAGAAGTCCATAGAGCAAAAAGCAGAACTTGGGTTTCCAATTTTTGGATGCAACAAGCGACAAACCTTGGCTAATGATAACCATAAGACCAACAGTGAAATATGTAGGTTTAGGAGTCAATTCAGGTCAGATGTATGCTAATGAGAGGGGACAAATTGGGCATTTCTTCCATGTTGAGCCAATGTAACGGTTCTATAACAAACACACGGATGCAAAACCAACACGACACTGTGGCACTTGTTCCTGTACAAGAACAAAACCCACCTTCAGAATAATATCTAGCTGCCTAACTAGGAATGAGAAACTGATCCTGAATTATGTATACGTGCACTCCTATTTGCATATAAGTCTAACTCTGCCACCGCCTATGTGCAAAGTACTGCAAGAAGCATCAGTAACACCTTCGGCGGCAGCAGCTGTGGGCTACTTGAGCGCGAGAACACTTTGGGAGAGGGAGGACCCAGCTCCCCCATCTTAGTCATTCAGCTGTTACGTCTCTAGTATAAGGTTGTTGTGGTTTAACCCCAGCCAGCAAGTAAGAACCATGCAGCTGCTCACTCACTTCCCCCACCCAGTGGGATGGGGGAGAGAATTGGGAGAAAGAATTAAAACTCATGGGTTAAGATAAGAGCAGTTTAATAAAATGACAACAGTAATAAAAAAAGGATTGGAATATACAAGTGATGCACAATGCAATTGCTCACCACCTGCCCATCAGTGCCCAGTTAGTCCCTGAGTGGTAACCCCCCCACACCCACTCCCCCCAGTTTATATACTGGACATGACATCACATGGTATGGAATACCCCGTTGGCCAGTTTGGGTCAGCTGCCCTGGCTGTGTCCCCTCCCAACTTCTTGTGCCCCTCCAGCCTTCTTGATGGCTGGGCACAAGAAGCTGAAAAGTCCTTGACTTTAGACTAAACACTACTTAGTAACAGCTGAAACCATCAGTGTGTCATCAACATTCTTCTCGTACCTAACTCAAAAACATAGCACTGTACCAGCTACTAGGAAGACAAGTAACTCTATCCCAGCTGAAACCAGGTCAAAGGTGACTATTTAGGGGAATCACTATTTATTTTTCCCATCTCATCTTTGAGTTTTTTATGATCAGGCTAAATAATAAATCCTTCTTTCTAATCCCAAACAGCTTACAAAAGCCCTAGCTTCCGTCCACCTGGTCGTGGAAGGAAAACCTGATGGTGGTCAGGGACATTTCTGGTAACATTTATTCTTCTATCTTTATTCTAGTGCTGTTGAACAGTCACACCTCAAGTGAGGTGTTTCCAGGCAGGGGGGCACAGGGGAGGGAATGCACAGCAAAACCCAGGAGTTTACACCTAGCCTGCTGCAGAGCTGAGCTTCGCTGCTTGACAAGCAACCAGCCCTATGACAGGGGATTTCAGCGCTGCCCCTGAGGTTTGAGCCGAGCAACAAAACAAGGCCACCCCAAAGCTCATCTCACACACCGCTTCGAGCAGCGGTAGGTGGAGGGCCCAGGCAGCACAGCTGTGGGAGACCTTCCTCTGCTTCGCACTCCCAGGCTTTTGTTCTCCTGCCATCCCACCGTGCTGGAGGGGAATCAGACCTCAGCCGTGCCCAGGTAACTCAGTCAAGTGGCAAAACCCCACAGCAGCATGCAGGCAGTGTGTGGGATGGGTAATTTGCCTGCCTCTCCCCCATGCTGTTTTGTCCCTTACCCCCCCTTGGCTGTTCAGGCGTTTGGACTCTCTCTTTACTAGCGGGACTTTAACATCACTGTGATCTGTGCCAACACCGGCTCAATGAACAGCTACGGCACGCAGCAGCACTAGAAAACAAACTGCTACTGTGCAGTCTGAAAACGGCAGCAATCCCCGAGTCCTGTGGCTCAAGCCTTTGCCATCTGTAAGTCCTATGAACTGGAGCGTGCACAGGTAGCATGGGGCACTGTGGAAAGGTAGCAAGGTTTTACAGCTACATAATACCCAGTGCACTGGAGCCCTGGTTTCTCCATAGAAATGAGCTACGAAAGAGCCCATCTATTAAATATGTGAAAAACATGAATTTTCCTGTTAGTTAGCTGATTTTTATCTTTCTTTACATAAATGTTTATAACTGCATAGACCCTTCAGACTGTATGTGCTGGACTGTGAGTCTCTGTGCTGCTACAGGTACTTTTCTTGGTCACCAAAATGCCCTGGGGAAGGTTCCGGGCAGGAGAGCTTTGCCTCTTCAACACACTTTTGGGGTGGAGGGTGAGTACAGACAACAGGACTTTTGATGAGAGGGCACCTCTCTCCTCAGAGAAGAGAACTTTTCAAGCTCTAAAGGATCACTTTGGGTTCAGTTCAAGCTTCATGTACAGTTTTTGTTCAGTTTTACCTTTTTGCCTAGCCAGCTGGCTTGGCCCAAAGAATAAAATTATATGTGTTCAGTGACCTTGATCATCCAACCTGTGTTTTAATTCCTGCCCTAGGAGGACTGTAGATATAAGCGGTAGGTGATCCGCAGAAGTCTCCTGTAAATATTTAAAAGTATTTGCCAAGGCCAGCCCAAACTTTCTAGGGTGGTTTTGCTCTAATGTTTTTCTTCAGCTCTCTTGGCTTCAGATAAAATGTCAGCTCATGAACTGTAATAATAGCTTTTCCCTTCAGATTTTTTTTTCCCCCAGTTTTGATCTAAAAAATTCCAGCACTCAATAGGAAATTTCTCACAGGGAAACTTTCTATGATAGCTACAAATTATTACAATATCTTTCCAGCACAGTGCCTGTAGCGAGGAACCGCTGCAGTCTTTCAGCAATTCTTTCAGGACTTGCAAGGCAGCTGCGATGTCTCTTTGTATTTTGCGTTGCTGAACCGAGCCTGATGATGGCACAGTTGCTTAGCTCCAGGCCGGCTTACTCTGAGGCATCTCTCACAGAACTGCTTACAGACGAATTGATAACACTGATGCCATTTGAGCCCCCTTTCCTTTACAGCAGAGGCTCTCTAATCCACAGCAGTATTAAACACACTGAAGAAGTAGGGGTGTAAAGAAAAAGAAAAAAAAGGGGGAGGGAGAAAATTAAAAAGTCCTTCACTCCAATGTCATTTCAGCATACCAAGGTCACGGTGGGGGCAGATGCTGGTTACAGCTCGGATCAAGCGAGCAAAGGTCTCTGGAGGCTGACTGCAACAGTTCAGGCTGCTGCAATCTCCACGGGCTGCTCGCAAAGGCAAAACCACTTCTGGGGACACGTCCAGCCCTGGGGCAGCCAAACCGCGTTTCTTCCTCTCCAGCCTTTATGTTCTCAGCACAGGGAGCTTATCCCTGCACCGGGTCTACCCCAGGCATTGGGGGAGGATGTTTTTAAAGTATGAAAGTATTGATATAACAAACAATGTAACAAGTAAACAGAAATACAGGTACAAAAGAAGCCACATTTTTGAAAAGGGTATAATGGTAAGGAACTGCACAGGATCTTCCCTCTGACGGCAAGGGCCTTGAGAGCTGGGTCCTGAAGCAGGGACACCATAAACATCAGTCATTGATGCACATTCTTCTCAGCAGCACTGGATGTCTGTCTCTTGCTAGATCTCACTGCAATTTTGCCATTTTCTCCAAAAGTTGATTTTTTGCATTGTTTTGGGTTTCATTTGATTTCCCTATTAAATGACAGCCTGCTGCAGAGCCTAGACAAAGAGGGCCGCAGAATTTCTAGTAATGATTTCACAGACTTGCAACAGTTTGAACAGAACAGGCAGGTGTAGTCACTGAAATAAATTCCACTGAATTGCCATCGCGATCCTCAGTCTGCACCAGAGTCTGTTTAGTACCGTACGAGAAGCCTCCAGAAAGCTTTGTGTGGGAACCTCCCAGAAGTTTTTTTACAGCTAACCATCTTACTTAGTGCTACTGAGAAAGCATGAGATTTGCTGATAACATTTCTGTCTTATGACATCCATTTTCAAAATACCACAAGTAAATGATTTGGCAGAAAAGATACCACAATGATAAGCGATAATCAGAAATTGTAAGAGGATAAGGAAAGTCTTAGAGATTTCTCGTTATACATACAGACCCAAACTGTGTTCAGAAAAGACAAAAAAATAGCATAAAATAGAAAACAACTGAAATTCATGAACAACACCTGCTAACTGTGGTGCATGACTACCCTGCAGGCATAAGTTACACAAACCTTTTCTCCTGACTTAAGAGGGAGCAGATGTGTTGGGGGTTATTTCACTGTGACAGTGAGAAAGGTCCTGCAAATTTTTAGTGTCTCCCCACTCCAGAAAGTGGAAAGCGTCTACTAGGCAAGCTAAAAATACTCTTGTGATTTACTGGTCCTCCCCATGAGGCAGCACTGCCGAGATAACCCTGATGCAGGCAGCCACACACCTCAGGTGTGACAAGCTCACAGAGTATTACCGCAGTCCCCACGCATCTGCAGGCTGGGTTTGCTGCGTGTGCCCTCTGCGTGCTGCATAGCCCAGGCACGCCGGGTCCCCTCCGGCTGCAGGTAGCTGCGAAGCCGGAGGAGGAGAAGGAGAGGCTGTTCCAGCTGAGAAGCCTGGCCGGTGGTTGCTCTCCTTTGGCAGCTCTGCCCTTGACTCTAGTTCTAGTCAGGCGGTTCCCCGTTTAATCCCATGGCTTCAAGCACTTTCTAGGTGAGTCTATGTGATGAGTAACTGGAGACAAGGTAGGCATTAAAGCAGCTTTAGGAATGGAGATGCTAAATCTGTCCATATGGTATCTTAGATCCAGCTTAAGGTGCCCATGAGCAGTCCCTTGTAGCTATGCTCCATACAGAATCCTTGGCTGTCCCCAGAGGGTATGTGGAGCAGGAACTGCATTGAAGACTGCTGCTGGTTTCAAGTGACTGTGGGCATTGCCTGATGTGTAAAGAGAACAGGGTGAGGAAGGCTGAAGGACAGTACTTTAAAACCAGTGCTAAGCTGCAGTATCATATCTTTGCTGGCAATGGAGCTCACTCTTCTTCCCGAGGTCCGTGCTATCACTTACCCATTTGTGTGCTATGACTCGCAGTCTGTTCCCTCACAAGAGATGTGCTAATTTTTCTTGAGCAAGAAGCACCTCCTGCAGCATTTGAAAGGTCTCAAACAGGAGCTCAATGCCAAAAGCAGGAAGTGGCTAGAGAAAATGGTGGTTTCTGTAGCTAGAATCAATTAGGTTTTGGGGCAGTTAGCATTTCTGGGTCTGCATTGCAAAGCATCCCTTAAAGTCTGGGATCACTATCCATTGAAAATAAATAAATAAATAGAGCTATCTGTGACCCCAGCTTCAATTCTGAGTGGAACTACTGCCATAGCAATATGCTGCTTGCTTGAAATGCAATTGAATCTGCACCCATGCTCCCTTTGCTGGGCTGTATACTTGGCTTTCCATCTTTCACAAATACTAAAGAGAGTGAATGAGCAGATCTTAAATCTCTCTAAACTGACACACACACCACACCACACCCCCCCATGCACTGGGCATCAGATATGTGCTCCCAATTGTTTATGTTTAGCTTCCAGGTTGGGAACTCTCCCAGTATCCCCAACACTGGGTTGCAAACACTGCAGATAAAATCAACTAATTTTTGTTTTCTTTTAAAATACATTTAACTCCAGCAATATACAGTTGCAGCCATGACTGGAACTCATTTTATAGAATATATTTCCCAGTCAGAAATTAAATTGGCAGTGCAACCCCTCCACCCCCCAAAATTACTTGGCTAAAGTAGTAGCCAGCTGAACAAGCAAAAAAGCACAAGAGGATTAAACCAAATATGCAGCTCAAACAGAAGAGTAGTTGAACCCTCTAGCATTTCAATACACAGCTGATTCAGCAAACCAGATAAACATTCAAATGAAGGATGTCACTGAAAGAGAAAACCAGGCAGCTTAATCAATAAAGTGTGCAGCCTGTCCTGGTACAGGAAAAGCAGCAGCTTAACAAGCCAAACAGAAAAATGAACTGGAAGGAAAAGAGTCATAGTGAGGAAAAACAGTGAACTCAAAATATGTGAGCTTGAACAGTTTCACCCTGTACAACCACATTAGAAATGCTCAAAGGTGGCACTGCAAAAATGGCCAATGCAACATATTCCAGAGCCGCCATTTCCCGAGGAAAAGCCCTGCTGCTTTTGCAAGGACCTTGAAACCCCAGTGGGAGCTGCGTCCAGGAAAGGTAACTCATGGAGATAGGCCACATACCTTCTTGGGAATAACCCTTACAGTGTGGGACTAGAGGAGCTCAGAAAACAAAAGCATTTTTTTTTCTCAATCACACAGCTCATAGGAAGTGGGATATTACTTAATTCAAGATTGCAAGTTTATTATTTTCAGCTAGATACAATTTTTTATTACAGTACACAGATTTATTATTCTCTGTGAGCTATGCAGAAGTGGATTTAATTCACAAAAATATTTTCACTTTACTGAATGCTTTGAAAAATGGTATGCCAACACAGTGCAGCAGAGAAATTGTTGAAGAGATTCACATTCTCATGCTCACATCCTCCTCACAAGAGATTCTGTACTCCTCAGCTGCCACAAAGGTTGGGCTGTCCCAGTCGCACAGTATTGTTCCTTGTGCTAGCCTGGGTATCGGACACTTTGTATGCAGAGGAGGGCTTGCTTGGGAGGTGCAATGCTTGTCAGTACCCATATCCTTGAGGTCTGAACACAGACAGAAACTGCTATTCCATCATCTTCCTGTCAACAGAGAAATCTGCTCAGAGAAACCTTCTCACAAGAACAAACCTTCTTCACAGAAAAGTAAACAGGAAAGCCTGGGAAAGCAGCTGATTAAAGGACATGCCAGTGCACATTAAAATATTTGCTAATTGCAAATATATTGTCCCACTGTGCTGGCAGCTCCAGCTCTGACTCACATGAAATGTCACTTGGCTCCAGATTGAATTCTGCCATTAATAACCTCATCACTTGCCTACCAAATCTGCCCAGAAGAGAGGAGACTGCAGGAACACCGAACACTGCTTTCTGCTTTCTTGTTCTTGTTTCTTCCCTTCTCCATTTCTACATGATATTGGGGTAGTTATGATCTGCATAAAGCAGGCTGCAATGCTGAGTAGGACCTGAAAATCTAAAGAGTGAACTAATATTTAGATTTCATTTGCCACGTTAGGGAAGAGCCGTGTTGCAGTTGATTAGACAAAGATCATGTGCAAAATTTTGCCAAATTTTGCCATTTGTTGCAAGTTTTCTAATCAGCGCAACATTGCCATGAATGAAGAGGCTGGTCATTGCCCAGCAGCCTGTGAGCAACAGGCAGATAAATCCTTCCAAGCAAAGGTAAAGCAAAGTTAGCAACTTGAACATGTCAGACAGAACTGCTTCCATCAGAAAAATGTTCACGCACATGAGTTAAACATTCAGGACTGGTTAAAAATCACAGTGTGAAAATAACCAGAATGAATGCTGACTTCTGATGCTTGGGTTTGGGTTGCAGTGTTTATAAGGATAAAGGAACATAAATTCCCACCTACTGCTTGAAACTCTTTCCCTTACTGTTTTTGGATTACTCCTGGTTCAAGTACTAGAGAGATGTTAAAAGAGAAATGTTTATAAAAAAGAGAGAGAAAAAAAAATTGGAAGAAAACCAACAGAGAAACAAGGCTGCCTTTCCAATAACAAGGAGCTTGTAATTATTGTTCAAATGAGGTTCGTATTTGGAATTGCAGTTCTAATCCAATAAAGTCTGTCATTTCAGGCACATAAATAATCCCTGTTTTTCAGGGGATTTAAATTTCACTGGTTTGATGGGCTGGTGATGTTATAGCAGGGAAATGGTAAAACTAAATGACTGCTATCATTTAGTGGCATGTATTTATTAGACTTTAGAGTTTACAAGGCTATGTTTTTCATAGTACTTATATAACCACCCACTTATTTTTTCTCTGTTTCTGAATCTAAAGGGGGTGCTTACCTTCAGCAGGACAGGAATGTGCTTTCAAAAGAGCTGAACAATATTAACGTTGCACAGTACTACATTTTACCTCTATTTTGCATAAACTACATTGGAGAACCAGCTAATGTGTAATTTATGCATAAGAACGTATCTGCATCCTTTCTGAATATGGTTTACAAATCGTCTTCTGTTTTTAATCTTCAAACCGTTAAAACTGTTCATTAAATATATTGTCTATACAGCTTTTTTCAAGAGAGTTTTGTCAGTGTGTGTGAATTATGCATAAAGCCCACAGTGAGATAGCTGCATAAAACTGCAGTTTAGCTAGGTAGACATAAACATTCAGCAAACTTTGTTTAATTAGTCACTAAATCAGTCTTTATGCCTTTGTTGACTGACTGATGTTTTTAATGTATTACTGACTCTTCTTAGAATGTCTGTCCTTGTTATTTGTTATTTTAACAAATATTTGATGCCATAATCTGGTGCTTAAATATCCACTATTGTAATTCAGTGCTAATGGCAATGCTGAGATGACAGAACTATTAAACTGGATACAGAGTTGTCAAATTTTAAGACAGCAAAATACTCACCTGTGACACATAGCGTATGGAAGAAACGTGAGAAATCATCAGTGGAGTTAAGAATAAATAGAATCTGTGTTCTCTAAAAAATATAATCTGACATGCAAACATGGATAATCTTGAAATGTACTTGACAGTCTGTGATTTGAATCAACAGATTATAAAATCAGAGGCATGCAGTACTGCGTTTTCAAATAACAAATTACAGCACAGCTCTTAATGCTGAACTTGGTGTGTAAACAAGCTGCTTTTTCTATATACTACATAAAGAGTTCATTAAAATACTACAGCTAATTATGCTTCAAAAGCTATTTTGATGTGCAGTGCTTAAAGTGACAGTGTTAGATGCTTTACTGAAGTAGTCCCTCTGCCTGTACAAATAATTCACCCAGAGCTGCAGCATATTTCCCAGCCCAGGATGTGCATGCCTTCGTTACCTACTCCAGTGATTTCTTGGGGTTAGAAAGACTCCTTAAGGTGACAGGAAACAACTAAGCATCTTAAACCATTTTATTCCCCTTATCTTGCATTCAGGTCAGGGATGGGGTCCCAGTACGCCGCATACAAAACGTAAGTGTCATCGTCTGTTTGGGAAAGACGATTACTGTCATCTAACCTGGCTGCTCCTCAAGAAGACAAGGAGCTGTTTCAGCTCTTCATTCAGACACTTTTAAGAAGGCAGGATTTACAGTTTCCTTATCTGACGTTTCATTTTACCATTAAATTTCAAGACTCAGCAGTACATGTTATCCAAGAGTTACGTAGTTTATACACAGAATCAAAGTGAAGAAAGATTTGGGAGACTTTAAAAGAAACCTGATTATATAGTTTCTTGCCAAGAAAAATCACAAGAACAACTTTGGAGCTGATGCTTGTTCCACCTGAAGAACCTCTTCCCTCTTCTGCCTTTACTCTCTGCTGGCTCTGAGCAGACCTGGACACACAGCAAACCCTGTTGGCCAAGAGTTGACGGATGTCTTCATCTGAGGAATGCAGCAAATCCATTTTAGTACCTTGATTCTGTGCTTTCAATTCAGTCCAGTCACATGATATCCCTCCTGCCCTGCAGTGAACGATGCAAGACAGATACAGACTTGCACAACACGCAAGAGGGAAGATGTTTCACTATCGTTTAATCCAATACCAATTGGACCCACTCCAATAACAATTAACCATTTAATTGGAGCCTTTCCAGCATGATAAGGAAATGTTCTGCCTCCCGCCACGCACTTCTTAGCAAACACAGATTAGAAATGTGATCTACCTGAATTAGCCTTCCTGGACATAGTTCTGCACCTCTCTGCTTGTGCGAGACTGAAAGCAGATGACCAAATTAAGCATCCCTCAAATAGAAATTCCCACAGGGGCCAACATCAAGACCATCACTGGGAGATAGCGGCAAGAAGCTAAATTACTGATGTTTGACATCACGTTGAGCGGTGCCCAGGCTTTGGTACAGGTGCTTTGTCTAAGGCAGGAAGGGAGCAGTGGGGTTGGAGCGGTGCACCCAACGGCAGGGAGGGCTGCGGTGGTGCCAGGACCCACCGCGTCTTCCCGCTTTCCTTACAACAGTTTGTGTCTGCTAACAGGGAAGTCTATTCACGCTTACACTAAAGCCTTTAGCACTGTTCTGGGAGCATAAAAGCATCCTAAATGAGTGGATATCACTGTTCCACCAATCTAAAACCACTTTTGACTGTGTTGTGGTTTCAGGTCAGCTCAGTCGGTAACAAAGCACCACGAAGCCGCTCACTCACCCCCCACCCCCTCGCCTGGCTACGTTGGGATGAGGAGAAAATCCAAAGGCAGGCTCGTGGGTCGAGACAAGGACTGGGAGGGATCACTCCCCACTTATGGTCACGGGCAAAAGACAGGCTCAACTTGGGAAAGAAACAAAACCAATTTAATTTACTACAAATCAAAACAGAAAACAAAACACAAGGGTATTAGAAGGGAAACCAAACATCAGAACAACCTCCCCCCACCCCTCCCGCCTTCCCGGCTCAGTTCCACTCCCGATGCTTTCTACCTCCTCCCCCCGGCGGCGCAGGGGAATCGGGGATGGGGGTTGAGTCAGCTCGCCACGCATCGTCGTTGCCGCTTCTCTCCTCAGGGGGGAAGATTCCTCTCTCGTTCCCTGCTCCAACGTGGTTCCTTTC
>VYZV01029550.1:42477-98862 GCA_013401275.1 Pandion haliaetus | reverse complement strand
GGTCCGACATTTTGGCGCACGGGTCCGACATTTTGGGGCAGCGAATTCTTCCAGCAACTTCTTAAAGAGGCCGCCTCTGCAGCCCCCCTCCCCTGCCACCAAGGAAAACCGTGCCACACAAACCCATAACAGACTGTCAGACTGGTATAAAGGAGTTTTAGTGTAAATAAGAGTGTGGTAGTAATCTGATCTCATATTTGTAGGGGGGCTGATTCTCTTCTCATTTACATCAGTTTTATTTTCATATAACTCCATTGATTTCAGTATTTATTTTTGCATGAGTGACAGCAGAATTATGCCCAGTATAATGACACATGAAGTGTAAAAATCCAGCTTGGCTAATTTCTAAGTATTAGATACAAATGCTAGAAGCCAAAGCAGAATCTCAATGAAGTAGCCTCCCAGTGTGCTCTTATTCTTTTTTTCCCTTCCATATCCAAGTTCGACATGCTTCTGAATTACAGAAGGAGGTATGAGGAGGGAGCCAGGGAAAAGTAGTTAAGACAACCTAGCTTCTACTCAAATTTAGTGTTCAAATAAAACTAGATTTGAAGTCACCACTTGGGAAATTATATATGCTCTGCGGAGTTCTGCCTTGTTAAAAATGAGAAGGAATAATGTCAGCGCAGTCTAAGAGCACCTTGGTAAGGCAAGGAGGTGGAGACACTTGTTCAACCTTCCAACTGATGAAACATGTTTCACCTGTCTCTGGTTGCTGCTGGTTGGGTTGAGTTTTATAGCTCTGTACACAATGAAGAGAGCTCAAGAAAGGGCAAAGTTTTGGAGAACTCCCCTCCAAGCTCTGTTATCATCCATGACAGCAGGTGATGGAGCTAGTGGTTAGGAATATGGGAGGTGGCCACAGCCACATTTTGGTACTGCTTCTGGGAATAAGAGGGGACCAGGAACCATAGTGTACCACGAAAGGTAGGGCTTTGACCTCCCTCCTCAGACCACGGCTTTGTAAGTGCCAGTCTCAGTTTAAACTAGCACAAGCAGCAATTTCTCACGAGCTATTTATTGACTGTCCCCTTTACCTAAAGTTTTAGGAAGCAGGTAAATCTGGGTAAAGTTGACTGTTACTGTAGAAATAACATTGTGTTACTGACTCAAGCAATGACATACTGGTTTTTTGTTTCTTCCTCCCTTCAGTTTTTAAAGAAAAAGCAGTGAGCCCCTCCCACAGACAACAGTTACTGTGGGCCACAGAGCGCAGACCCAGGGCAGAGTTTATGGGTTTTACACTTTCAACAACCTGCTTTTCTCTCTTTTACTTGTGGAATAGCTATTCTGCCACCATAGTATTCTTCAGCTGGTACATGTCTGAGCTGTGCTGATGAGGTACCCAGCAGTCTGTATGTCTAACAGTGATCATTGCTTTCAAAAGCCTGCCCTACTAAATAATAGATAAAAGAGATGAACCATGGTGTGATTTCAGTTTTGAGTGCTTGGTACACTGGAGCAACAAGTGTTATGTTTTCAAGAGTGTCAGAAAGAAGCAGGGAATACAAAACAGGAATGGAGGAAAGTGGCAAGAAGAGGGGAAAAAAGACAGGAAAGAGCCTGGCCAAGCAGAAGGCTTGAATGGAAACTTTGGAAAGTATTACATCGCATTGGTACACGCTGGTGCCCTGCAAAGCAACAGCTATTTCTGTGATGAGTGCAGAATCCCAGTGACTCACCTAATGGGAATGACTGAATCTTTAACCCCTCCACCTATGCCAGCACTTAATTCCAGCTCCCATTTATATTCCTTGTAAGTGCAATCACTGGACATCCTTGAAGAGTTACAAATTACATGGCGCTTCTTAAATCAATCCATTAGGATATTAGCATTTTCCCTGCCAAGGCAGTAACAAGCAGCGCCTAGCTCTCTTGGTGAAATTTGCCTTATAACTGCCTTGTAACACTTATTAATATAGATATTTGACAATTTGTCACAATTTTTTATAACAAAAACCCAGCTATTTCTCTAAAATCAGGTTTTTAATTAAACATTAATTTTCTCGATAGCTCAGGTGGGGGGTTGAACACAGAACATTCCGTTTTGTTTTTCATCATTTTCATTTTACATTCACTTTTTCCATTTTAATCATAATAAACAGAACTTGGCAGGATTTCGAAAATCAAACATAATGAAAATTAATTACTAAAAACATATTTGATTACAAACCTGAAAAATGCCCATAGCTATTTTATGGATTTTTTAATTCAGAGTGAATCTATTTTTTAAAAGTATGTAAATTGAAATTTAAATTAAAAACTAAATAAATTTTAATGACCTGTTTTCTTTTTCTCTCTCAGACTCACAATCTTTTTATATATATATAAGAAGAGATCTAGATGGTAGGAAATATGTATTTATTTCAGAAAGATTAGAAAAGCATATCTGTACTTTGTGAGTCCTTCAAACCTTTTGGCATTTCATTCTTTGGTTTGCCTCTTCTTTCCTGCCAATATCTTACCTTTTCTTTTTGAGAACAGTAACAAAAATAGAACTACTCTTTAAAAACATCTAGCTATTATTAATGTTTTATTAATATTTACCAACTCTAGTCCTGTCTTTCTGCCATCTGATGTGTCAAGATTGCTCTGTGTACCTCTGATGGCAGACATTCTTTTCTCCAATACACTATTGGGTTGGGTTACCAGCAAAGACAAGCCTTTATGATATCCATGAAAGATTCAGAATGGCTAATTTCATCAGTCTTTGAAACCAAATATATGCAAAATGCCACAATAGGCAGGGGAACAAAGACTCAGTTCTTGTTCAGATAAGAGATTTCAATTTTTGCTTTTAGAAAACATTGCATGAAGTAACTAGGTCAGAGCTATGCTAAACCCACACTTAATTTATCTGATATGTGTGCTGCACAGCAGTTCTATTTAGTAGTTTAGATTTGACCTGAATTGAATATGAAGCTCAAAAAATATGATAAAACAATAATAAGAGACCTGACTTACCACAAAGCCAAAGAATCCACATTAAAAATACGGCCATCTTCGCCTCAGTGTTCAGTTCAACACAGCTCGTGGTACTCATGTCCACAGGTGCTCAGCTGCTAGAGTCCTTCCCTCAGCTGCAGAGACCTGCAGATGGAAATGGCAGACTGGGACAAATACGTCATGTTCATGAACAGGAATAGCATTTTCCCCTCTGTGGAGCTTCTGCATCATAAAATTTAAATCCAAAAGCATACTGAAAAGAAAACAGCAAGCCTCAGTATTAGCTTTATTTCTGTAAGACTCACATCTATTATTATCTCTTGCAATGCATGAGGAATGTTTATGCAAGGATCTTAACGCATGGGCTAAGAAGCCTGGCAGCAGCCATACAAAAGCTAAGAGCTCAGCTTTGGTGATGGCATCACCATTAGAGCCTATATTAGAGCCTAGGTCACGTATATAAAAAGGAACCACGTGGAGACATACCATCCCATTTGGAGAGCTGGAAGACACTTGGGTCAGCAAATGCTGGCATGTCTGAGGATGGCCAGCATGCAAGGGATGTCCAGCTCCCAGGAGGTCACCCATCCCCTCCACTGGGAACTCCCCCCTGAACTCGATCGTTACAATGAGCCATCGTCACTGCAGTTACCCAGAGCCCACTCTCCTGATGAAGAAATAACACTTAGACTCGTAATTTCCAAAGGAATCGAAGGGTGTTTGGTGAAGAATTATAGCCCTTTCTTTGGACCAAGATACAAATAGGGACTCACGTTAGGTACACAGCTCTTACAGAAAATTCTTGAAGTAGATTCACACCAAAGGTGAAAAGTAAATTACAATTGAAAGTTTCCTAATGTGGATCATTTCTGAATGTTCTGTATACCCAGAAAAGCTGCCAATTCTTTCCTTTCTGNTTTAAATAAAAAAAAAAAAAAAAAAAAAAGAACAAATCCTTTTCTTTGGAAAGTGATTCAGAAATCTTTAACAGCAAATGCAAAATGTTTTGCTACACAGGAAAGTGGTCTGAAAAAAATGTGTGTAAATAATTGATCATATTAAATATATTATATTATATATACTAGGACGTTATGTATTTCCTAGGCTTAGTAGCTGCAATAAAACTTTTCTGTGCCTTGTAGATGGTTCATTTCCACAAACTGTCTCCTTACAAGGTGGTTCCTTCCCAGCACCTCTCATTAACCTACTGCTCCAGGTCCCAGACTGTAAAAGACTCTACAAATAAAATTCAACAGACCTTTTGTAATTAATACCTTTGTGCGAGAGGATAAATGGGTGGCTTTTAGCTGTCAAGCTGGACCATCCATGCCACCAATTTTTTTATTTCCTCTGCATTTTAAGGATATTTCAGAGATGTCTAAATCAATAGTATGGTGATGTGTGCACTGACTGCTTGCATTAACACCTCTGCTGTGCAAAAGGAATAGGAGTGAGAGCACCTTTGCCTGCTTACCAGAAGTGAATTAGCATTGAATAAAAGACATATGCAAATGGCCTCCACTTTGTTCCAGCCAGGACACATGAACGAACTTGGGACTAGAACCCACCAGGCCCCCTATGTGCTACCTTTAGTCATCTGCTTGGCCACACTGCCCAAGAACCTTTTGCAATGGCCTTCAATGAAAAGCAAAGAGATCTACTTGTTGGCAAGCAGGATTTGCTTCTCCAGTGCACCAGCCTTGAAGATCTGAGCACAGGCACTGTGGACACAAAACTGCTTTATGTAAGAAGAAAACTGCAGCAGTGGCACTTTCACTTTGAATACATCATCTCCAAAATGAGGAAATAAATCCAGTTGCTAATGTCCTATTAAATGATATATGCTTATGTGTTATATAAAGTATAAGCATTAAAAAATACTTTCTTTTCCATTTGGGGGGGAGGCAAACAGTTTTCTTTGTAATTCAGACAAGTTTACAGCTCCTTCCCTGACACTTAAAGTAGGAATCTGCAGCTGAGAGGAAGGGGAAAGAGTATTCTTCATATTCTGTGATGAGACATTTCTGAATGAATCAATCTCCTTTGTGGTTTTAGGGGATTGGTTTGTTGCTTTCTTGCTTACAAGTGGCTGAAGGTCTGCCAATTAATCCTCTGAGTCCTAATCTACCAGTGTCCCCAAAAGAGATTAATGAAATACCTGGGAACTGAAATTTAGCATTCTCCCAGGCACTAAAACCCACGAAGCCAGCAGAGAAAGTGGTTTGGTGGTACAGCTTTCTCACCTGCCCTTTCCCAGGAGCTCTCTCCAGGCTTCCCCTTCCCGCTCTCTGGCCTGCAGGGGCTCATTAGGTCATGACCTTTTGTTGGCATCCCCAGATGCTCCTCTATAGCTAAGGAGTTAGCCTTTTCTCTACCTAGTTGTCCAGGTGATTATCATAAATTAAGTTAAACACTAGAGTAATTTGTTCACAATTTGGGCTAAAATTTAAGTTTATTATTTTCTTTGCCAGCCCTGCAGAAGTACTTTCATATTTGAAACCATATCAATTTTTTCCCAAGCTCTATTAGCTGGTCGTGTAAAAGATATTAGCTGTCTCTTCAAATCTAGCCTTAATGTCTTCTTTTCTCTGACAATTCAGGCTACATCCAGTGGTCTGAGTGTCAGCTTTTGCCCACTGTTTTCTCTTTCTTGCCTTAAGATAGCTTCCTCCTCACTGACTGCTATTCTGAGACCTTTAGAAGTTTCTCCATTGGTTAATAAAGCCTGGACTGAAAGTGGACCTTCTGAATACAGCCTCTGAAGCCCACACATAGATTAAAATTTAACTATGATGTATGACTATGAACACATTATGATAGCAGCATTCAAGCTTGCTCTGTTGACATGTCATGATTTCTTCTTTTCAGTTAGTAGTGACTATTCAAAAGTCAAGCTGGATAATTTGTTGGGATAGTACATGCTGTTGAAGTATTTGCTTCTTCACTGAATAAGTACCACCTTAATTAGATGAAATCCCTAAGGACTTATCTCAGCAATTTTCTAAATTAAATAATTACGGACATCTCCTTTCAGTGACAGGAACCAAGCNAAAAAGACAAAAGAGAAAAGGAAAAAGAAAACCTCCCCAGGAATTTAGGGGGTTTCCTGCAAAAAGAGAAAACACCAGGAAACAAGAATTTTTACATAAGTCAACAGATGATTAATCATTGGTCCAAATGACCAACAGAACAGGAAGACGTAATGTCTCTCTGGAAACCCTATCATAATCAAACACAAGATGCTTCAATAAATGCTAGAGTGCTGGATTGAAACAGGTAAGATCACATGATCCTGTAGTTCTTTCTAGCTACAAATGCAATTCATTTTCTTGTATAAGATCTATTTGAGGCATTATCCTAGAAAAATATGTCTTTGTCAAATTAGCCAGGTTCAGCACTAGAATTTAATATTCTCATCCTCAGGATAAGTGTGATTCTCAGCATGTGGGAGCACTCCAGAAATTCCTAAATCAGTGCTGAGTGACAAAAATGCTGAACACTTATATATAGGATTTTTCATCAGGAAATACCAAGGTATTCATGAAGGAAACGTGCTTGGTTAACTCTATCTTATAGATGGGGAAAAAAGAGGTCCAGGCAAGTATAGTGGCTTCTTAATGGCTACCCCCACCCCACCAGAGCTACTGACAGATCCACTCTCTGTCCACTGCTCATTTTAGTCTCAGATCATTCTTTAAGTTCACAAAAAAATATAACAGTCATTGCCCAGTGATGGCAAAAACCACCAGAGAATCACAGCAGAATGAAGATGTGTGAAGATGAACAACAAACAAGTGTTAAGGAAAGGTCAGTACAGGCTTTCTCATAATATTTTTGCCAAGAAAGAAAATCAGCTGTCTACTCCCCCAGTCCTTAAATCTGATACTACTTGTTCCCAATTCAAACTCCTTCCAGGATGTTTGATTCAAACTCAGTTGGCACACTGCTGCATTGCCTGAAGCACATCCCCTTTCCAGCTCCCATTCTTCAGATTCCTTCATTGCAAATGAAATTCATTAACAATGGACATTCCAGTTTATCATTTTTTCTGCATAATCATTTTACTCCAAGACAACGGCTGGCACCTCGCGCACTTCTCAAATGAGCAGCTCTCAGTTGTAGGGGTTCCCAGCTCTCCTCATGTACCATCACCAGGGGCCAATGTCCATCTATCCAAACATTCCCAATTTGGGAACCCCAATTATAGTCTATTTCTTTTCTGGGATGTGAGATAACAGGAACCATTTATGGATCTCTGGGATCTGTGAGTTATAAGGAAGTCTACAGAAAAGACACCCTGCCCTGCCACTTTGGTTTCTACCTCTGGAGGAAGCTGCTTATATCCTGCTTTGTGCTGCTGTAACTGAGATTATTTCACCAGCATGAGTGAGAGGAGTTTCAAAGGCAGGGAAGAATAGACTTAAATAAAGCAGAACAGGGCCTCCAGCTGTGAAGCTGTTCATGTGAAAGACGGAAAAAGATATATGTAATAAAATAGTTATTTATCAACAATAAACATACTTTTAAAACATCAGTTAGAGCTTGTCATTACAGGACTCCTGTATCAGATGCATTTCAGGCAACTAATAATTATTAAAAACCTACTTACTGAGTTACATCACTTTTCATTAAAATGTTCTCACCTATTGGGCATTTAATTAGCACACAATAAATTATCCATTTAAACAGCAATTACTTTCTTTAGTCAAGTGCATTAGAAGCAGTTCTTTATGGACTCCTGATTATAATAGATCCAAGAAACTCACAGAACTACAGTATGTGCATGCATGTGTGTATATCATCACTGCTAAAGCAATTGCAATTACAGGAGGCCAGTCAGCAAAATGCAAAAGCTGGGCTGAAGTTCTCTGAAAGACTAACAGCTACAAGATCTTTCTTGATGGCACATGGCTGGCCTGTTTTGCTGGAGGAGTGAGAATTGAGGGACCAGTCACTGAGGTGCTGGTGAGGGATAAGTCGAATATTCTGGATCATGTAAAGATATAGCATAAAAGGCAATGGTTATCGGGAACTGACTGGAAAAAAATGATGAAAGCTATAGCAAGAGATTTCTAAGTACAATGCCAGTGACTTTAACCTAATATACATCTACCCATGCCTGTGGATTTTTGGAAGAAAAAGTACATACAAACCACCAGCTTCCTGCCAGGACTCTTCCAGAGTGGTGCATGTCATACCCATATCTCTGCTCTCGTGGGAGGAGTCCTTTGACCTTATTAAGTGTGTGAGTGGCTACCATCATCACCTGTTTTTTAAATTAGCTCCAAGCACAGATCCACACAGCATTAGCTGGAGTGCTTCTGCTGCGAGGAGCTGCCGGACGCACCATGAGGCCAGCATGGGAGATGGCATCCTTGCCCCAGAAGCTGGCCTGCTTGTCAGGGGCACCACCGCACGCTACCCCAAGTGCCCAAAAGGACCAGGCAAGGGGAGCGGTGCCAGCTGTCCCTGCCATTGCTCGCCACACCACGCCAGCCTCTGGCAAAGGTTGGGAAGCCGAGGGAGGCTGTGCCACAGAGACCTGCTGAGCCAAAATTTCACTCTTGCCGTCATATTGTTCTTGTCATCCTCTTCTGCAGCCCTCTACGAAAAAGGGCTAAGTACTTATTTATTAATTTATAAGGAAAAGCCGAGGCTATAAGTACCTTTATCTATGCCTCTACTCCAAGCTGGAATATTACAGGCTCTCAGCAAGTATTCTGTTCAGAAGATGCAGAGCGGGAAGCACTTTGAGGCACAGGAGAGTACCAAATGCACGTGAAGAGAAGAGATTACACGAGCAGGGGCAGGCAGATGGCGTTATGGGCCAGGGAGGTGGTGGACGGGTGACGCTGGAAGCCCAGATGAGGCAGGAGTGTCCGAGGACAGCCTCCCGGAATGCAAGAGAAAGGCAGGCCATGTGCTTGGAATGACCGTGCTGGTTTTGTGATCGCAGCAGATGCTCTCCCAACAGGCAGGCAAGGGGAGATGGCATGAGAGAGATTTCTTCAACTGTTTTAATGAAAGATGGGTGTGCTAAGGGATGTGAGAAAACCCCAGCCCACCGACAGCACAGGGAAGCTTAATGGCCCCATGGCAGCAAGCAGGATGCACAGGATCCAGCACGGCTGTTTGCAGGCAGTCTGAGAGGCTCCTAACATCTCCATAGGGATGAGCATCATCCCAAGAGGTGGAAAGCTTCAAGTGAGGACTCATTCCTAGAGCACAGTGCCACACAGAAAACCTTAACAGCTCATGTAAGGAACAGTTCAACATCCAGTGGAGATAAGAAAAAGTCCCCTTAGCTCAGGGGGTCTCAGAGACCTTTTTTTTTATCTCTTGCCCAAGTTTAAAAAGCTGGTCCTGATGCTTAGAAGACCAAATCAGAGTATTTAAACCAGCTTAACATCCACCAGCACTAGTGAAGTTAAATGGGTTTATACCTCTGTACCTTGTCCCCATCTCCATCCTCCATGCTTCGAAAGCTAAGCTAAGCTCAGTATACACCCTATTTGTATATGCAGGGACAGCACATGTCTTATGTCTCCTGCTTTAACCTAACACCCGCCCAGCCGGTCCTGAGCTATCAGTTACCAATAGCTGATCATACACATGGCTCTACACTCTCTTATGCCTGCAGGGAGCAGGGGTGAACAAGCAGCTGGTCCTAGCCGTGCCCAGACCATCCTTTTACCTGCAGGTGGGAAGACCATTTCATCTTAGATATCTGCCCATGTTTACTTGATGAAGTTGTAAAATTTTATCAGACTAAAACACCCCCCTGGAACAGAGGCAAAGTACAAAAGAGCACAATTGCCAAGTGTCATATAAACAATGAACAAACAGATTCGCATGTAAGCAATTCGGTAAAGAAGAGGATTTGGAGATCTATAAAAATAAACAAGCCACAGACATAATTAAATCACTGAAATGAAATATCAGATGCTGGCAGCCCACAAACACTTTGATGATGATGATGATAATAATAGGAACTCAGTGGATGAAAAGCAAGAGAGAGAATTGGTCCATTAAAAATAATGGTGAACAAAATGAGGACCATGTGACGGAGAGAAGGACATGTTACACAATAATTTTAAAATTTTGTCTTTTTGTGAAAGGGAGAGATATCTTCTGAGGCAGTCATTTCTTCTGCATCAGTGCAGGGTAAAGTGCCAGCCTTAGAAAATTCAACATCTCTAGACAATAAGCCAGACTCTCAGCCAGGCTGTGAAGTTGGCATATCTCCTTCACTCACTTGCAAAGAGGTATATTAATTTGAAACGATTGGGGAGCTGGATCAGTATATAAAAATCCAGAATATGGACCATGTACTACAATACCCATTTATCCACCAAACAAGTAGTTCATGGGCATTTTCCCAGCTGGAAGTAAGTATGGATTGAAGTATTCATTTTATTCCTGTGATAAATATCCTGGGAATAAGTATGAATGTGTATAACAAAGTAGGGATAGAAACAATGTATAATTCCTAGCAGGGCCAAATAAAAAATTTGCAAGTCCAAAAATATCAACATTGTATGAAATTTATCCCCGTGAGGTGCATAACTAAATGGAAATATTTGTATGAGGAAGTACAGGCCCTTAAAAAATCAGTGTTTGATTGAAGGCTGATGATGGAGTTAGGCTATCTTGCTTGGCTAACACACATACACATCCTTGGAATACACTAGCTATCACTTCCTGGTATTTATAGTGTTCCTCTTTCAATTCACAGGCTTTTAGCAGCTGCTTGACAGACTGCCCTGGATGCAGCTTCAGCATCAGCCATGGGAGACCACAGGCAGGGAAGGGTAGGAGGTCTTTATCTCGAGGGGTGCACCTGCTTGCTATAGCTCTGTGCACACATACGCCTCTCTTAAATCAAGTACCATGATAATAAAGAGCACAAAAACATGATGCATGAACATCTTTCTAAGTTGACAAGGAATATACATCATTTAACCTGATACTTTGTTTTATTCAGCTCATCTACCATTTGGGATTTGCTTTGTGTTTCTGATAACACAGAAAGTAAATACAGAAGAGATTCTAGTTTTCCTGCTAACATACTCAAAATGCCATGAGATATCATCACCACTGCGCTGGGGCGAACACTGTTGTTAAGGGGTCAGGATGGAGATGAACAACTCAGATTTGCCTTTCTGCTGCAGCTGACAATGGCAAAGGCAAGCTCTGACTTCTGCATCCCTGTTCATTTCTGCTCCTCCTGTAACTTCATCCTCCCACTCGCAGCTATTGGTATGTAAATCATGGCATCGTGTCTGATATCTGCAATCGAAACGTCAGCCAGAGTGAACTGCTGTTACTCTTTTGGGCCCAGTGGAGACACACTGATCGATAATCATTTAGGATCTGGGGTTAGTCTGCGAGAGGCACCCTCCACTGTGCTAATTGCCTGCGCAGAGACTCGTACAATGGAGCATGGAGCTTTGATCCTGGGTTGGGAAGGTACCAACGTATTAAAAATGTGAGTAACGTTGATGTATATGATATGTTATCGTGGAATACTTGAAATCGGCAAAAAATTGAAACATCTGCTTCATTGAAGAATGAAGGAGCTCTGTGCAAAGCAGCTGTTTAATTATCTAGCACTATGTAATTTAATGATTTATACACCATACTCAAATCCCAAATCAGCTCAGTAAGGGGAGTTGCTTTTACGAAGTAAGAAATAGAACTAGCACAGATATGTCTTGAATTGTCAGCTTTAACATTAATAAATAAATAAATAAAATCTCAATAACACCTGCATTTCCTTCCTACCTTCCAAGTAAGATACTTATCCTGAAAACTCCAACACATAGCATTTTTACTTAAGCTAGTCAAACCAAAGCAACATCATCTTTGGGATACAAACTTGCAGTGAATGTATTTATCACAACTTAATGAACGCTATAGCATTAAACTACCCTTTTCAAAGTTCATAACAGTAATTGCACTAGCTCTGGGTACAAGCTTCTGAACTGATAATAAAAAGAATTGATGAAGCCTGACTCCAGAACGCCCTCATAGGTCTTTAAATAGTCTTTGGTACAAGGAAGAAAGTGCCATTGATTAACAATCTGAGAAATTTCCAAGAAGACTTAAGTATTAAGAATCACAATATTTTTATAATTTTTCAAAATATTTTCTTAAATTTCAGTGACAGTAAATGGGAAAATAGGTCCATATGACAGTCTTTATGTGGCTGATATAAATGCAAGACGGGTATTTTTCATGTTCTGAAATATTGCATATGGTCAGTTAGGAAAGGTCAGAAATTTACCTGATGAAATAGTTTTGTTGAAAATCATGGTCAGGGAGTCCAAAAATATTTCACATGGAAGATTTCTAGATAGACACACCTGTGGGATCCAAACCAGCCAAAAGGGTGTCCTGCATCTCTTTGGCAGACCAGCCAAAAGGACCATCCCGGCAATGCAGCACCACAGACAGCTCGGGTCTGGTGCCTGGGAATGTTCCTTGGCACCATTTAATATATTAGTAGGAAAACAGCCTTTGAGTCCAAGAGCTGTATCACACAGGCCTTTGATTTCCCCGGTTATTCATAAACACTTAGAGGCTGCTATTCATCCTGTATTTGACCCAAGATAGTTGAGAATTAGTCTGGGGGTTAAATCATGTAGTAATTTGAAACGCAACTGCTTTTGGCTTCTGTGAAGTCATATGAGCTGACTGAAATGAAGTCTTAACCAGGAGGCTGCAAATCAATGACCCATCAGAAAGCCTCATGCGTTTCAGTCTCTCTCCTTGCAGACTTCCCAGCCCGCCTGAACCAAGACGTGTCAGATGCACAACCAGGTTTACAAGGCTAATGCAGGCTGTAGAGCCAAACCCCTCAGCATCACATTTATCATATTACCTTTAAAAATACCTTCCTGGTTTTGTCTAGTTGTGCAGAATTTTGCAGTTTCTACAAATTTATGGACTATTTTTCCCTTCAGTGTGCTGTATATGTTGCCCAAATGTATTGCCCCCTAGACCTTATTGCTTTCTTATTTCAGCCCCTCTGTACTCTTTTCCTTGTCCTGTCCCCCTCTGCAATTGCTCTTATTCCACTTATTGTCATTTGTATCCCCCTTATCTAAATCAGTGTGAAAACAGCATGAAACTAGTATGTTTGCCTGAAAATATTTGACAAATACACCAAAAGGATCATATTCTCCTGTTCTGTCTGTTCCCTTGAGAAAATGTACTCATTAATTTGATTTCCACCTTTCATTTTTTTAAGGGGAACAAATGACAATTATTGTTTACTTTGAAGTGTGTTCTTTAGCACAAATAATTCACCCAAAGAAACATCTGCTTCGCAGATGAGTTGTGACAGCAGACAATATGCTTCCATATTTTGCATTCATACTTGAGTGGCAAGAGCTGGGACTGGGACTGACTGTCCTGCATCTCAGTGCAGTCCCAAGGCACCAAGATCACTTCGCAAGTGTTTCTTGGCTTTTGGGGGTATTTTGTAGCATTTTGTAGCGTTTTGAAGTGTGGTTGGCCCTGATGCAGAATCTTTGTGCCTCAAGGAGAGCACGTGCACATGCCAGCTAGCAAACATTTCTTGGCCTTTTGGGAGGTGCCTAGCCCCAAAATGATCTGCTCGTATGTCCGGGGACCCTGGACATCAAAGTTTTAATGCATTTTGTCTTTAGCTACATCACGCATTTCCTATTGAGCATGTGAAACAGGTTTCTGCCTGTGCCCAGCAAAGCTTGGCTGGCAGCCCATCGATCTAGCTTGTTAAAGCTACTGTCTGCACACGAGAATGGATATTAGCAACAGCTGGAGCTCAGCCAAAACTTATTGTCTAAATTCAAGTCCATACTTCTCCAAACTTTCAGGCCTTTTAGCATCCTTGGCTGACACTTTCTGAGCTGGCTGGTAGATTCAGACTGTTTTCATATCCTCATTGGTACACATAATACACTGGAAGATAAAGATCAAATGTAGAAAAAGATTAGGCGTGCTAAACTGTGAGCTCTTTATGAAAGGAAGGAAGGAATAATCTTTTTCTTTTGAATGTCAAATAGATCAAGTAGTAGTACACAGAACATTCCAGGTACATATCAAGAAAAATATCTCATGGAAAGGGATATGGAAGAAACAGATTGCCTGGAGGCAGAATGGTCTCCATCACTGGAGATGTCTGAAGACAGGTTAGACAGACAGCTGTGAGGACTGGTGCAGTTATCCCATTTGGAGGAGGACAATTGGATGACCACTTGAGCCTGGAATTTTATGACTTTATCTTTTCTAGTAGCAGCTCACCCTGTGCTGGCACCGGAGGGAGAAGCTCAAATTAGAAACATCCTCCTGCAGGAAACTCCTCATCTTTTCTCCCTTTTGCTTTACCATAAATCCACTGCTGACCCCTGGAAGCCATTGCTATCTCATGACTGAATCAATAAGGAAGATGTCATCATCTAGGGCAGAAGTCAGGTTCGATCTCTAGCAGCTTCAGCAGCCTACCAGCCTCCAAGTCATACAACCTTCCCATCCCACCCTGTCCCCTGAAAGGGGCCTGGCAGGGGATTACAGTTACAAATTTTGATTAAAAAAAAAAGAGAGAGAGAGAGAGAATAGATGACATCTATCATATATTCTTTCCTTTCCATTCATAATCTTCCAAAAGAAAGCAATGGATATTTTACCTTAAATACTAAGCTGAACTATGTGGCTGTGAGTACACTACCTTAAACCACCTTTATGCAAGGTGTTGTAGTTGTTAGGAGTTTAGATTCCTTATAAAGCTATTTTCCTTGACATTTCCCAGCACTCCATGTATAACTGTCTGCAGCCACAGCATATCTCCAGGACTGTGCAGTACAGGAGCCACCAAGCCCTACAGGCTTTGCTGAGAATATGAGAGCTGGAAAGACCTCAGCTCCCATGGAATTTGAATGGGGATTTGCAACATGATCTGCTTCACCAGCAAATACTCAACATTATTTGATTGTTTTAATACTTGTTATTTTTCCCCTCACTATTACTGACAAGTAGCTATATTTACATCCTATTGCATATGAAAAATAGCAATATTTAAAGGTAGAAAGTAAATAAAATGAGAGGTATACAATATACACAAGCACACTCCTACCCTTTATTAACAAGAGGGAAACTGTGCAATAGGAAATATTCCTTATTGCCTGTAAAAGGGTGCAAACCTTCCAAATTTTTTTGGCTGCATTCCATTTAATTTTTTTTGTTTAAGAGATCAGGAAGAAAATCTAAACCCTAGTGGTTTGTAAAGTGCTCTACCAATACAGGGAACTGCAAAGCTATTTGAAGTACACATGAGCAATTAGAAAACTGCTGAACATACATAGAAGAAAATGTCTTCTTTTTAAGGCTCCCCATGATCCACAAAAGCCCATTTTCAATGCAAAGCTGCCACTAACTAGGTATTTCAATATACTCATAGCATTGTTAGAAGGTATGTCATGAAGCTGGATGTTCTTCATTAAACTATGAAAATGATCCCCTCTCAGAAAACACAAGCAGCACAAGAAAAACACAAACCATGTTTACAACCTGATAGCAGAGCATTTTGTGAGACTCATCTTTATGAGATTTTGAAATTCAAATGGCTAAACTGTTGAGCTGTCTGAATATTTGATGTTACAGGCAGATGCTGCAGGAATCGATCCTCATCTTATGTAGCTAGTGTAACTCTACAGACCCTAAGGTACTTACTTAGTTACTGAATTATTTACTTACTTACATATTAGCTTAAGATCTCAGAACTTGGCATATAAGGTGACTAGCACTGTTCATATGAAAACTGAGTGAATCTCCTATTGATTTCCCTGGGAACTGAATCAGAAACAACTGGCAAAGCTCTCTGTCCATAGACTCATCTCTCTATGAATTCACTGTCCTGGTTGTACTTTTCTTGTATTTTGTTAAACTTATTTTGCATAGGTTAATTTATTTAGTCATTTAGTGGAAGAAATACACATTCAACATGGAAATGAAATTACATTGAAAATATTTTGTATCTTTAACTACATACAAGGGGTTTACATGTCATTAAAGCTAGTCCAAATTCTTCATTGATGTGTACCCAACAACAAAGACCTGATCCAAGGCTCAGTGAAATCACTGGAAATCTAACATCTTTTGCAAGGTTCAGATCTAGCTGTGTAGGAACTATGCTATCCCCTGTGTCTTACCACATTTTGATCACAAGAGAAAGAAAGGGAAAATCTGAGCTGATCAGAACACATTTGTATAAATATGTACATTTGTATCCATATGACCTTTTTTAAAACCATATGTTCTTCAGTTTTAGCTGTAAGAGGAACTTAACTTTGGGTTTGCTATTCATTTTCATAAAATCTAAGCTGGAAGACTGCAGAGAATTAAATGTTCTTTGAGGACATTTACAATCGTACAAGAAATAGAGAAACTGCCTTTGCAATGTGACTAAGACCAAGTTTTTGAGACCATTATAGATACTCTGAGCCAGAACATCCTCCCAGAACCTAATGGCATCAGAAACGTCTATGACAAAATTCCACTGGGTCTTAGAGGGGGAAAAAATAGCATTTACAACTTTAATAGAAAGTACTGGGACACTTCGTGCCTTTAAGCAATCATTTAAAAACAGAAGAAATCTGCAGTGAGATCAGCAATCACATCTTTACCAGTGATAAATCTAGTAAGGATTAGACCATCTTGCAGGGTGAATTGAACTCAGGGCACTACTGCCAAGTAATTGTGATGAGGAGCTGCACTTCAGTACTTATACACTCACTTTATTGTTTTATCTATCCACTATGCAAATATAACAAGGCTCTGTCACAGAATATATTGACTGTGATTAAAGATACGCTCCACAAAAGGGACAGAAAAGCATCAGAGCCAACTGGATAAAGAACTAGTGTGGACCAGTCCCAAGCTTTATAAATGACAGTACCATAGGAAAACCAGATCTGGGGTAATTCATTTTACCTTTTTGCGTTTCAGTTTTCTGATCTCTAAGATTGAAGATAGCGGCACTCACTCATCTCTGCATTGCAGCTCCTGGATGAGACCTGCATTGGGACCGGCCAGCTCAGTAAGCAACAGGAGCAAATGTGAAGGTGTGCATCTGCCTACTGCCTCTGCAAGGGAAACAAGATGCTTGGTCATATTCCTACCGCTGAAATATCACAGCCTTTTTAGCGTGAGAGTAATAGATACAGTAGCAAGCAATGCAGTGATTTTTTTTTCCCCCTACACTACATAACCATTTAGCCCCTTCATTTATAATACTGAGTTTTGCAGCTCTTTCTGGGTTTATTTGTTCACTCTTTCTCCAGAGTGAAGAATATGACCAATAGCTTTCAGGTATTTCCTGGGGACTGCAACAGTGCCACAATGAACTGTAGACAATCATAAGCTGATTTTAAAACAGCCAGCTCTAGTACCTATTACAGGCTAAAGTTACACAGGGAGCTCAGCAACTTAATACCGAGAACATTTTATTTTGCCTTTTGAGCAGCTTTTGTCACCCACATTTAACTCCATGCAACCATGCCTTCAATTATCCAACCTAGCTAATTTATAGCACTTTACTGCAATACAGATATGCCCTATGGGAGCTACAGACTAACAATCATTAAAAATCTCACTCATGTTTTAAGCAGAAATGACAACTCTTCTCCCTCTCCCAATCTTCCTAATTCTCTAAGGCTGCATTTGAAAAAATATTTATTAAAACTGCTCACTTGGTAAATGGGGCATTCTCAAATTTATGAGGCTGAACCTCAGCTAAAAGTGTCCAAGTAGTTTGTTACCGGCTTTGAATTCATTCTCACAAAGTAAGTTGCTCGTGGCAGTGACACATTTGGAAATGCGGTCAGAGCTGACTTATGAAAAGGGTTATAAAAGTCTTTACTAATGATTATATGCCACAACTGCTTTTGGCTCTTGTTCCCATAGCATATTTTCAGCAAAATCAAATGTAGACTCCTACGAGCAAAAGTTGGAAGTCATCCTGCCTTTCCGAGCCTGGACCTCTCTCAAGTAGGACAGGACTCTGCTGAGACCTTGTGCCTGGAAATGGCTGTGGGCAATACTTTCAAAGAACCTTCGGAGATTTACTTTTATAGTTAGTGTCTCTTAAGAGAGATGAACTTAATTGCTACAATTGATTTATTTATGAATTTTAGAATTAATTTTAATCCAGGGTTTTAACAAGTGTTCAAGACATTTTATTTTATGGTTTTCAGGTCTCAAGCCCTAGAGAAAAAGACCTATTTTCAACTCCTGTCACTTTTGTCATGTTACAATCTGAGGTTTAACAGAAGAATACAGTTTAAACAGTGTCCTGGTTTCAGCTGGGATAGAGTTAATTGTCTTCCTAGCAGCTGGTACAGTGCTATGTTTTTGAGCTAGGGATGAGAAGAATGTTGATAACACACTGATGTTTTCAGTTGTTGCTAAGTAATGTTCAGTCTAAAGTCAAGGTTTTTCAGCCTTTGATGCCCAGCCAGCAAGAAAGCTGCAGGGGCACAAGAAGCTAGGAGGGAACACAGTCAGGGCAGCTGACCCAAAGTGACCAATGGAGTATTCCATACCATATGACATTTTAGGAACTGAGAAGGGCGCGTCGCCGGTCGGGGTCTTCCGGGTGCGTCGGTCGGCGGGTGGTGAGCAATTGTGTTGTGCATCACTTGTATATTCCAACCCTTTTATTATTACTGTTATCATTTCATTAGTGTTATCATTATCATTATTAGTTTCTTCTTTTCTGTTCTATTAAACTGTTCTTATCTCAACCCACGAGTTTTAGTTCTTTTCCCGATTTTCTCCCCCATCCCACTGGGTGTGGGGGGGAAGTGGGTGAGCGTCTGCGTGGTGCTTAGCTGCTGGCTGGGGTTAAACCATGACAAACAGGTAGTTGGTAGAAGTAATACTTAACAGGTCATAGTAAATCCCAGCAGCACTTCCTGAAAAACAAGTGATGCAACAAGCAAAGACAAGGCTAGTCAGGTAAATGAAGATGACTTGAAATTAACTTTGTTGGAAAGAAAGTGTTTCAGTAGAGTGAAATTGCAGTGCTTTGTAAGACTTAAAGTGCAGTCTATCATAAAAGAGTGAACTGATTTACTATATTATTGCTGGTGAATAGCAGTACAACTTCATGAGGGACCAAATTATGTCTTCTAGCATCAAAGCTGTAAAAAAAATAAAATAAATAAATGGCCATTCACTGGAATTTTCACTATTTTTACTATGTTAAAATTGGAAGAAATAAAAAGGCAAGACTAAAAAATACCAAAAGGATGAAATATTTTGCAATTTTGAAATGTTTGATGTATTGAAGCTTTCCTATCTTTTATTATGCCTGTACTCTGCAGATATCTTCCTTCATTAACAGACTGAAGTAATCAGTCTTTCCAATCAATTCTAATACAAAGCATCCATGGGCATTAACATGCAAGTAAAACGTGTATGAGAGAAGCTGTTTACATCTGTACCGGGTATCTATCCAGTAGGATCACCTTTTCTGAAACATCATGCACTTGTGTCTTTCATGCAATAGCTGGGCATGAACCATCCTCAATCAGCTGGAGTTCAGATCCATACTTGACCTTCGCAGCTGAATTTGCAAGCAAAACTCTTAAGCCTCCAGTGCCTCTTAGAGGGCACAAGTACTCGCCAGCCTCAAAGCATATTGACACTATCATTTAACAATTAAATTCTTTGTGAAACCAGCTGTTCTGGAGGTTTTAAACTGTACCAAACATTCAAAATAAATTATGAGAAAGGACAATGAGATGAGTAACAGGAATAAGGACAGACAATTATTTGGGAAAGCACTAGCAAAGGTGGCAATGAGCCACCAAAGAGGTCTGTGGTGGGATGGGGGACAGGGACTGCTCCAGACAAGGGAAGGAGTATCAGCCCTGTGGTCAGACAAGGGAGAGGGATGGAGGAAGATGCTGCAGGTCAAGGGAATTTGCCAGTGCCGAGAGGGAGTAAGAGCCTGCCTGTGCGCGAGGCAAAAACCCTGTAGAGCGGAAGCACTGGGTGGCATTTTTAAGGTGAGAGCAAGGTCTGTGAAACAGGTGACAAGATAGGAAGCCATAGAGGACTGAGAATATGTATGTAGAAGGTACAATCAGAGCAGCAAGGAAGATAATTTGAGCTGGGGGAGATGAAAAGCACAGAGCTGACAACTGGCTCTCACTTCATTCTGTGCTTAAAGTTAAACACATGCTTAAGTGCTTCAATGAACTGAGCCTTCTGGAAGGATAATCTTCTAAGTACCCAGTAAGGAACATTGAACTCCCTTTTATTATATATACACATGATCCCAGAAGGATAAAGAAACTGGCATTTCTTTCTGAGACTGATTTTGATCTCCACTTGAACATTTCAGTGAAATTGTTACAGCTGTCCTGTCCAAGCAACAGAAAAGCGGAAGACCAACAAAGTGCCAGGGCATTAATGTGGAAAGGGTTTTAGCAGACACAGAAATCAGTCCTGACTATCAAAGAAAGGGCTACTTTTGATCATTCCTACCTCTCACACATAGGTAAGCCTTAGAGGTCAAGAATCATGTAGGAAGATGATATGCTCTTTCACAGCAACTAAATCTTTTAAAACTTTTCTCCTCCTCTTTAATATTTTTCAGACATTATCCTTTGTGTTTTGATAGCCTCAGATGTTGTCTTGAGCATATTGCATCCTGTTCACGTCAGAGCAAGAATGAAAAGAGAAATCACACATGAAAGTGATGCTGTATAAAGCATTAAAAGTGATTCCTAGTCAATTAAATGGTATATAATTAAGATTAGTTTAAAACTTTAGAGATGTAGATTCAAACTCTTGCTTTGCCGCAAACTTCCATTGGGCATACCGCTTAAGTAGGAGGAGGAATTTAGCCAAGACAAACATGTACCTCTCAAGCACAGGATGAGAATATATTACAGGTGGCATAGGACCAGAATCACACAGGGAGACTGCACAGACACTCCACACAGGGCATACGCTGCACTGGCCGTGCCACCCACACAGACTGGAGGGCTGGTCCTTCCAGGCCCAGCAGCTTTGGTCTTAGAGATAGCGTAGTGAAATATTGCATTTAGACACTGTTCACTATAGCATCTCAGGCTAGGCTCTTTAGTAGCTGCCAGTAACAGGCAAGAACAATATTTCCATTTGCCTTTGCAGCCACACTGTGAATGAGAAGCACATCTCCTGTCAGCTGCCACCATCTTTTGCCAATACAAGAGACCCAGTGCCAAACCTGTGAACATGCTGATTGTTGAGGAATTGTCTTCATTGTGCTTCATGAGCAGGTGACACTGCTTGGAGCACACCTGTCCCATATACTAACTGCAGTATTTTTGTATCATTTTGAAATAATTCTTCTAATTCTTCCCTTAAAGTTATCACTCCAATAACCGACTCTCTGCCTGAACTCCAGTCTTAATAAATTCAATGATTTATTCCAATCCTTTTGCATCCCCACTGAGGGCACTTATAAATTAACCTAGCATTGTGTTTAGAGTACTTGGGTTGATTTATAAAGATGCCTACAAAATAAACATCCTTGCAGACAGACAAGTTTTTTACGTATTTTCATATATCAAATAAATGAATTGTGATGCTTTAGAAAACAGAGCAGTGAAACTCCAATCAAAAGAAATAATGGAGAATAAAATAAGAGACCCATTTACCAGACAGCTCAGATGTGCAAAAGATTTACTTTAGTAGTCTAAAAATATAGATGAAACTGAGTTCTAGGCTTTCTATTTTGTAAGACCTTGTAATGTTATCACACACAGGTTATATCTACTACACACAATATACACATGATTAAAAATTACTTTTTAATACCTTTCAAGATCTGACGCTCAATCAGAAAGAGAGAGCTTATTTGTGCTTTTAATGGAAGATCTCACTCAAGTTGGGTAGGTTGATTCTCAGAAAGCCACTGTTTTCTGTAAAGATAAAAAAATAGAGAAATGCCAAAATGAGTATGATTTTTAGAAATATGACTACCATAACATTGCCGAGTTTCTCATGAATGACAGCACTATAGGACTGACATTTCACGTGCTTCCGCAATGTATGCCACATTTCTATTTAGAGCCCTTATAGAAGCCAGTGATGGAGGAAATGATCCAGAAACTATTCCCACTCCCCCACTATTCTCTTCAGGTTTAATATACCAGAGCACAGAATCAAGTACTAGAAATGAGCTGAAGTGAATAGGATTGCATGGGCAGAATGTCAAAATGTTTTTAATGATTCACTGGCTAACATTGCATATAGAAGAGGGTTCAAGCTATACCACTCAGATCCACACTCAAATTTCCCCAAAGTTTGAGAATCAGTTTCTGTCAACTCCAACTTAATGTGCACTTGCTTTCCCATAACAGACTGCAATATTATGGGTAAACAGCATAATCGCTGAAAGCCCCTTCCCTCTTGCTGCATATTACCTTAGCCTCCCAGCCCCCACTTTAATTCACATATACCCATTGGCAATTTCTTTATATACTGAGTGTAAAATCAGCCCCAAACATAGCTTTTGCATTGTCTGAATGCATTACCCTATCTTGGGGCCATTAATCAGTATGGTGAAACACTAGGAGAGGAAGAGATTTTGATGCCTAAAAGTATAAGGAGGACTTAGACCTCTCCTGTTACTTTTCACTGATGCCCTCTGTACTAGCAGGCAGAAGAGAAGCGCAAGGAATTCGGAGCCAGGGCAGCCCTACCTGGCCTATCCATGGGCCAATCCTATCCTGACTTTAAGAAAAGTGAAGCACACGGATAGCAGTGTGGTTAGTACCCAACATATTGGAATACATCTGTTCTCGTGTGGCGAATCCATAGTAACCGTTTCCCTCTCTCAGTAGGAGACAGGAGGGTTGAGCATTTTTGGAAGTCAAGCAGATGCTTTAAGGAATCTGATCTGCATTAGGAGTGAGGGGTGAAAGAGGGAGAGAAATCAGGAGAGATAAAAGGAGCCATTGCTCGGGTTTGCCTTTGCAGTAAACCCCTGCAACATACCTCCATGACCTAGTTTGCAAAGGCTGGCCTTTCTGAAAGCAGTGTTGTCTGAAAGCGCCTACTCACAACATCACCTTCCTAAAAAGGAAATAAATGCTTACCCCACATGAAGGAAGATCTCACTCTGTACACTGGGACACACAGAGAGAGGTACTGTTTGTGTGAGGGCTTGGCTGGGGCTCCCTTTTAGTTAGGGGTTTTATACGAGACCTCAATGGTATTCAAGATATAGGTCCCTGAGCAGTTGTTTTCTGATGCTGTTTCAGCCTGGCTCATTTTTGAGATTTTGTCTTCCAAAACTGCTCAACAGAAAACTTGAGATAGGAGGTTTCTATTAAAAGCAACTCTCTTGACTTCAGTTTAAAGATCTGTTACCATTTATTTTGCTAAGAACTCAAGTTCTGAGGAATCAGGAAGTCTGCTGTGGCTTGATTTAAGAAGATACTTTTAAAATAAAGTCCTTATGACAGATAAGATTAAGCCACCAAAATATTCAAATATTTATGAGTAAGTAACGAGCAATATAACATCTTACATTCTTCTTCAATACCAGCTGAACCAGATACCAGAGATTAAACCAGCAACAAAATCTTTCATAAAAAAACCCATACCAAATAGACATTAATTAGTTTTGGGGGTTTTTTTTTTTTTTGTATTGCTGGACCACAAGTTAATTATTGACTCGAAACAATGCTTGGTGGATAAAAGCTGTGCTTCCTACTACATCAGTAATACCTAGCAAAAAAGATACATAATTAAACTTCTAGTTAAAGATTGGTGCCTGGATAAGTGTGCCTTCAACTGGTTACTAACCTAAAAATTAGGCACTTATTTTTAAGTGTTGAAAGCAATCCACAGGCAGATTGAGGTTTAAGGGAACACAGGAAGAAGCATCCAGACGCTCACAGAATTATACTCAACTTCCAGGGAAGTACCTGCTAACATGGACTCAAACATATGCATGTCTCTGTGTCATCTCTCTACAAATTCTACACTCAGATTTCCCAGATTCCACATTTTACGTTGTCCTGAGGAAGCAGAGACCTTATGCATTCCTTAGAGCACACTAAGACACCACTACAGGGACCATTATATTCTAAAATATAATTTGTGATATGTGATTAATAGACCTTTTTTTAGCCATACAGCCTGTCATAGCCCCAGATATTCCATCATTAACTATTCACAATAACAAGACAGAGCACATTAGACCAAATGGTGGGTTTAAGTGTATACAATGCACTTGTAAAGGAATACAGTGGAGGGATGTTGGAGAAAACATCTTTCTTGAACTCCTCAGCAAGGATATACTTGAATGAAGTCCCATTTTGAGAGGGATAGGTAGAAACTCTCCAACACAATGAGTGTCTCGAAGTATAACCGCTACCTGGTACTTATGCAATATCCTAGAAATATCATTCATTCCTTTATCCTAACTCCACAGATTTGGTGGGATCTGGCAGTTTAATTTAATTGTAAGTTGGGTACCTTGGAAAAATAAAAAACCCTTGCTTGCAAAAAAAAACCCAAGCTTGCAAAATTTATGTTCAAAAGCTCTAAAAGCTTGTCAGCTCAGGGGAGATATAATTAATGCAGCAAGTTTAGCTGGAGCATCAGTGTGGCGACATAGATAAATTGTTTGGGACAAGTGAGCAGCCCGAACATTGGGTCTGCAACTGGCTTCCCATGGAGGGGCAGCTTCCTCAGCATGCACAGGCTGTTATGCTGGAACACACAGCTTCTGTAGACTAGGGTTCCTGTTGATGTTAAATCATAATATAGTTGTGTATTTGGCATAAGACAAATGTTATCGAATACTTATCCTACTCTGACCCCAGGAATATTTAAAAACAGCTGTATGGAACCCATTTCCACAGGAAAATGTGGAAAGCCAAAATAGAAATTGTTCTAAGAGTGATTAAATAGATTTCTTAGGTCTATAACTACTTCTTAAAAGCTGGGAAAGTCTGTAGCTCAAAAGCTCTACCTGGCATGATTTCCCTGAAAATCTCAATCAATCAACAGAATATCTATATTAGAAACCAGAAGAAAGAACCATACTACAAAAGCCTTGTCTTTTCATACTCATAGCAATTGCTTTTGGCCATTATTAGGGACCATACAGTACAATGTTGGTCAAAACTCAGACTGAGCCAATACATTAGATACAACATCTGGTTCTGCTCACAGTTTTTAACAAATGTTCCAACTCAGAGGAAAACAAACTGAGAGTAAGCCATAGAAAAATATGTATTTAAGACAAAGGGAATCTGGGACAAAGAGATCAAGTAGAAGATTAACACCTTCTGTAAATATACAAAATATTTTTCTTTAGAAACCTTCATTAGACTTAAAATTCTGGAGGTGTCATTAATGGTACAAACAAGATGCTGGATAGTAAAAAAGGAGCTGTGTATCTCTCAGTCCTAAACTGACCTATAGCATGAAATCCCCATCAAGCATGTTTTCCCTTCAAGTCTGAACACATCAATGGAAGTACCTAATTTACCGTTCCCAAAGAAATCAGGGATTTCTTCCAGCCCAATATAGCCTTTCAGGTCATAGCCAGCATGGAGCACTACAAAGAAATTATCTCTAATCTATACAATAAGTGAGCATTACATGAAGAAAATTGGAGAACTGTTTCTGAACAAAAAGCTATATTAATTTTCTTTCAATGTAATTGTGTGTTCTTTTTCATTTAAATGTTTCTGTTGCCATCGTAGATGAATTAGAGAAATAAGCATACAGCATTGTTCATTTACTTCCTCCATTTAGCAGCTTTCTACATTGTCTCCTTCATACAGCCTGCTCCCTTATTTCATAGCTTTCTTATTGTTCTCTTACTTCTGCTTATTCAGCGAACATAATTAAGTGGTCCACAACAGTATGACACCTTTTTCTTAAGGATGCATTCAAAATTGTTGCAAACCGTATGTACAAGCATTTTAAAACTCTCTCTTCCAATTTGCATTGCTTTGCATTTGCCCACCATGTACTTCATCTAGCATCAAAAAAAAAGATGTATTTCTTCTCTATAGCCCACAAAAACCTGCATCCTCCACGCTTAAATTCAGTCCAGCCTCAGTAAGTTTATCTGTTTTAGAGAGACTGAGTTGTTATCTCTATTCAATGAGCAGGCAGCAGGGTATGCATACTAATCCTGTTCCCTACAAAGTATTCATTTTCTAATTTGATCCATTAACAGTATTTCTGTAGCTTTTACAGCGTCTGTGTTTTCTCTACAGGGTTGGTTATGGTCTATTATTAAGCTTTTTTTCATTAGAATTGAATTCCTAAACTAATAAAAGCTAGAAATTGTCAAAACATTTCATGCTACCATGTTTAAAATATAACACCAAAATGTAATTTCCTTCACACTCTTCCTTCCCCAAATGTCATTCCATGCCAGCATAAGCTTTTACCTATAACACTATCAAAATTTAAAACCAAATATTTTAAGTTCACAAACTTGAATAATTCAATTAATGCATTCCATAAATATCGAGTTTACAAAGGCTTTCAAGACTTCAATTATCAGATTTTTTAAACAAAAAATAAATCAGAGTATGGAAATCCTTTTTCCACTGCTCACTGCCCCTCTGCTTCAAGTTTCTTCAACATCTCCACATGTTTTCAATGTGCTCTTGTGTGTTTGGAGGAGGCTGTAGTTAGAATTTCACACAGATCTGGATCTTGATGGCAGATGTTTTCAGGCTTTTATATTACATTAGTGTGCCCAGGTGTAAATCCATCTTTCAGTACAAGGTTTTCAGAGCCTTTTCCCCCTCTGCAGACCTTCTGCTTGGCATACAATTCACATAAACTGTCAGATTTACATTTTAACAGCCTACATTAGGATTTATGGGTTTTGATAGACTGCCTGTGAAATGATGAAGCACAGAATACAGAATCATGGGATGGAAGGGACCTCCAAAAAAATGCCTAGGCCTTTCCCAAATGCAAATTAACTCTACCTAACCACTCCCAATAGAAATCTATCTAGTCTTTCCTCTAGGAAAAAGATCTGTAATCTCTTCCACAGTAACATACTCCACTGTTTTGATATCATCACTGTAAGACAGTCTTACTATCCAACCCTAATTTTTTTTAGGGGTAACCCTGAGTGGTACAGATGTACTCACAAGTGTTGGTATTTGATTTCTTCCAAGCATGGCTGTACACAGTGTCTTGGTAGCAGTGTCCCTGGGAACATGAGCACCAAGGAAGAGCCTGTAGGATGTTCCTCTGAGGGATTTGGTTCGTATGCATCCACACCCACATTAAGGACTCGCTACAATAAAAAGGAGAACATTTCAAACAAGTAAGAGTATTATGACACGGATTATCTTCAAAGTCACACTTTGATAATACTCCTAAGGCTTTTTTACAGAAGGAACTTCATCTTCATGGCATAAAAACAACCAACAACCCTTCAACCATGGGATCGTGAGAAATGAAACATGAGAGAATAACAAGAAGAAGAATGTGAGAAAATGCTTGATCACCAGGAAGCAATCTGAAGACACAAATAAGCACATCTCAGGGATCCACAGGTATTTATGAGGCAATAGCTTCATACAGTTCAATGTATCACGTACACTTAGAAATAATAACATTAAACCATGCAGACTTGCTACCTAAAAAGATCTTGCTCCTGAGAAATTTTGTCTAATATCATCCATTTAAGGTGATATATAGCACGAGTAACAACAGCAGACAAGGCAGGATGAAGATCGCAGCTGTATTACAGTACATGTATGTGAAAGATGTGCACAGAAAGTAGTGTGATTTTCTGGCAAATCTGGCTTGTCAGTAAAATCCTGTGGCACAGACATGAGGATATGAGGTTGCAAAATGATCCAAGAGTTAAAAAAGACTCAGGCTGCAGGTTTTCACAGTGTTAAGTCCTTATCTGTCTGAGGCTTCCCAAAGCTTAATTTGCTGAGACAACGGGATAACATAGCATCCACTCTAAAAGCCAAAGTAAAAATTAGAACATCACTTTCTCAGAAGCGTGCAGGTACTTCGTTTCTCAGTTAAACAGTCAACGTAAGTGTAAATATCAAGGCACAGCCCTTTCCTTGCTGGTGGTGGAAACAATGCTTGCTGAGACTCCCCAGTGCTCTGGCCCACGTCAGTTCCTCTGGGCAACCAGCTCATGCTCCCCCTGCTCCCAGTCCTACCTCTACCCTCGCTCCCATTTCACAGCCCAGCCATACACACCCAGCCATTCTCTGCAGTACCACATAAGGCCCCAGCTCTGCCAATTCAGACCTCAGATGGTTAAATTTGAGCTCTTCAGCAGTTCTTTCATTGCTTTTTCCTGTTCTCACTTTCACCATTGCCCAACAGCCCTGGGATCCATGACCCTGAGCTTCACACACACATGCCTCAGTGTTGTCCCTTCCCATCTCTCCTCTCCCTGCAACAGAATATCCTCATTTTAGCCTGCTGAAAACAGGATGAACCATGCAGTCCTCAAAGCACCAGAGCCCAGATGGCCCAAATGCCCCATCTGCCACCACTTGTCCTGATCTCTGGAGCATCCATCAGCTCTCATTTGTCATCTAACACCTTTTATAGGGGCAGCACAAAGCCAGGCAGGAACGGGGGCCTCTGTCAATTCAGAAGTTCCTAGAGAACCTCATCAGGGTGCTAAGCACATCAGTAAGAATGGCCAATGGAGGAGCCAGTGGGGTCATTGCAGCCTGCAGAGAGCTGGTGGCCAAGGAGCATTGCTCCACAGAGCACAGGAACTTTTGCTACCTTCAAATGACTCGGTTGCTGCTTTGACTTGAACTATCAATTCATTTATATAAGGGTACGAGTATGAAAATACTTTGCAGGAGGAAACATATAATACAGCACCTTCCCTTGATGCTGTATTGCTTAGCATTTTAGAGGAGCTAGTGCTCTTTTGGAGGACAGCAAGTGTAAGCTCACACAGGAGCTTTTGTCAGTAATGCTATGCAGTCTCCAATAATTTAATTGTCTTGTTATCTGTGATGGTGTTTGAGCTACACAAGGTACCTAATAGTGCACAGAGAATGGGAAAAAGAATTTCCCTTGGTAGCAAGTGAAGTCGCTTCACTAACAAAGCACATACTGCAGGAAAAATACTTCTGAGGCATTCAGATTTTATATTGGCTGGCCCTTGAATGCCAGCCACTACAGGAATAGCATACATAATCCCCTTCTCTACATCACTTATTCTGATACTTGTTGGGGGTGGAGTTGTTGAGTTACTGAAATAAGTAGAAGCACAGAATGTTTAACTACATGGAATAACCAAGAAATACAAAGCACTGGCTTTCCCAATTATCCTGATAGTATTAGATGTATAATTATACAGCTCATCTCTGATGCTGGAATGAGTGAGATAAACTTAGAAAATTACAGAAGAGTCCTTGTTTATGGTTAATACAATACAAATAAAAATTAATGGAATGGCAAGTTGTTCCTGCAGTCCAGGAAGACTTTGTCCAAACACTTACATGGTAATGGTTTACTCCCAGACCATCTTCTACCTCTTAGGTGGGAACATCTATGGACATGCACATGCCCTGCAGTATTCAACACGATATATTGTGCAAGTTCTCTCCAAGTGAGGAATCCGAGGGATCTGCTGCAACTGTTTGAATATTTGAATGGCAGACCACTAAATGGGTTGTTTCTTCATAAATGCCTTACAGACCATAAACATGTCTGGCTTTTTGAAAACAAGTTTTCCAAACATTTTTCCAAGGTTCTTCATATATAGGAAAAAGGTTATTTATTCCATATTGTTTGTGCAGTCTTCCAGATAAGCATGATGTCTGACAGCAGAAATAGATCCTTTCAGCAATGATAAATTTATAATGGCATACAAGAGTTTTGACTGCTTGTGAAGTTCCCTAATTAATTCTTATATAGAGTTCCATTGGCAACAAAATTTATGTTTTGAGATAAAATGAAACTCAGAGGAGTTACTGAGCACTCTGTTCCTTTTTGCAGATCTTATGTTTAATGCCATGTATTGTTAATCTCTTTGCTTACTAAGGGGGTAATATTTATCACACTGGTGATGCAAACTGGCTTTTATTATTGGAAGGAATAATTCTCAATTAGGCTTAGAGCTGCCAAGCGACTGCACACATTTTGGATATGTCCTGAGGCAGCAACCTAAATGTTGTCATTAACCCCTGCCTGGATCTTACTTCAGGAGAATCACATCTCATGGATTTTCTTTATTCTCCTTTGAAATTGGCCTGAAAAATACTGTGGCCTTGATTTTGCAGCAAATAGAAGTCTAGCAGAGACTGAGTTGTGTGTAATCCTGATATTACTCTATAAATCAAGACAATGAACATTTGGTCTATAATATTTACAGGATGTATGCGACCCAATTGCACTCTGTAAATAAAATATCTAACACTGCCCTTCAACAAGGCTGGCTGCAACGACTCCAGTAATGCCTGTACTACACACTGGAAATGCAAATCACCAGTATTCCAGTTTAAAAACTTAAAAGTTTCTTAAATATTTATTTTAAGCATTTAACCTGATTTATAGAAATCATGCCTTTCCTAACTTTCTCCTATAAGCCATTAAACTTACACAGAAAAATGGCATCCCAATCACTTTGCTAAAGCAAATTCTAGCCAAGATTGACATAGGAAAAAGATATTAATATCATGCACATTTAGTGGGAATTGTAACCTGCAACAATCAAAGCTATTTTTGGTGCATAAGGATTAATAGCTTGACAAGTTTTTAGTGTTCAGTTGTAAGACAGAAAAAAAGTATCCATGGCTGTTAATTCTCAAGAAGATACCAAATGCAAAGTCTTAACTCTGCAATGGCAAACATAAAGGTTGTTGTTGTTGAAAAGGAAATGATCAGACTAGCATGTCCCTGCTGAAGGGCTACAATTCTTTTTTAAGCTTTCAGCAATTTCAGCAGTTTCAACCCCATTCTATCAAATTAAAATTTGGAAAACAAATTCTGAACCCGTCCGCAATGCCACGCTTCAGTAAGCATTTTCCTATGAACTACTCCATCTTATTTTTCAAAGTTCAATCGCCTTCCAGCAAAGAGAGTATTTAGTTTAAAATACATAAGCAAACAAAGTTTGCAAATCTAAAGTGACTGGGCACTATGGTCTGATCCAAACTACACTGAAATCAGAGACTTCCCATCAACTTTAATGGAGGCACTATCAGACCAGATGGTCCCCCTCTTCTCCGGCTCCCAGAAACAGCTCTGGGATTTGGGAGACAGCTTGAAGAATGAGAAATACCTCCAAACAGAGCAGGGAGAGGCAGAAAGGTTCGGAGGAGAAGACTAGCAATTTCTTGGTCAGTTTGGGGTTTTCCTTTTTATTTTTGATGACTGGATTTAAACATGATCTGGAAGGGTTTCATCAGAAACTGGTACAGATAAAACTGGTAGTGGCCAGTGCCAGCAATCAACACTGATGGCCCAGGGAGTAGTACCTTAGAGAAAACACATGGTAATACAACCCCTGGAGTCCAGCAGTCTGCAGCTAAGCCTCCTTGAACCAGAAATTATGTGTTTAAAGGAAAAAAAATAGCAGGAAGCTGTCTAATCCATTTTGAAACCCATGTAAAATTTTAGCATCAACAAAGTATAGGGCAAGAGGGATAAACTCAGAGAGCTTAAGAGGAGAAAAAGTAAATAGCTGAAGTCTCAGAAATATTGTTAAATGACCTCTAATGCTAAATTTAAACATCCACATTCTCCCCAAAAGTTTTTTTTTAAAAATGCAGCAATTTGATGACCAAAGCAATTAACACAAAAATGAAATCCAGCAGAATGCCAAGTTTCATATAAGACAATGATGCAAATATCAAGATAACATCTTTTTTGTACTATTTTATCCTCATTGCCTATGCTCTTCAGCCTACTTGACCCAACCTACAAAATCTGCCCGAAATATCTGTATACATTTACATATAAAAAGTTAAGGAAGAGCTAATACTAGAAAATCAAAATGACCTGCAGGTGGTACAGCTAATTCTCAAACTGCAGCCTGGGGTTTTTTTGGGGAGGAGGTTTGGTGGGGTTTTTCTTTTCTTCTATCAAAAACATTGAGGTCAGTTCTAAAGTTTTTCCATTTCTGTGTGAAAGAACAGCAGACCTAATAAACTTACATTTCCTATAGGTTTTGCCCTCTATCAATTTATTTTGCCATTTTTGCACCATAGTTATCCCAGTTCCATCCGATTACAATGTCCTCTAATATTTCTAGTTGCCTCATGGTCTTCCCCTAGCAACAATACTGTCATCTGCTTAGCACATCCCCTAAATACCAGCCAGGCAAGTGCTGTATTTCCTATAGATCATTCCAAGCTACACATATACACTGACCAGCTGGATGTACATGTTTGCTTATTAATCAGTTGGAGAGTGCTCCAAGCCATTTAAATATTGCAAGGCATTAAAAAAAAAAAAATAATAGTAAAAAAATTATTTCCCCAAGAAGCCGTAATCTTCATGCAGAAAATAGAGAGAGAGGAGGTAAAGATGCCTTCAAACGAGGGAGGTAATGGAGAGAATCATTAGGTGACTGATATTGGCACGGGTGGCATTTATCCCTATCTTGTCCTTAGACAAAGGACTGAAGGCCACCACTTTCTTTTACATCCTCCATCAAACTTCTCACTAAAAGGAACAGAAGTGAGATGTTCAGCGGGGAAAAATCTTAGACCCAGCAAGGCCAACTTCAGGTGTCAGACTCGTCTCCCAACTTCTAGCAAGTTGCCTGAAACTGAACTTAAGGGAGTGAGTGTGTCCATCCACGCGTTACCTGCTGAAGCAATGAGGTTTCAATAGGTGTGCAGACCAGCAAACTGCTCCTTGCACATGCTGTACCCTCAAAAGCTATATTGATAGGGAATACCAGGGTACAGTTGTTCCTGTTACGTTCCTATACTACACCGTATAAAACGTGAAAATTCTCATCAGAGCCTTCAGAGGTTTTGTCATCAGTAGTCTTCCTTGGATAAGTAATCTAGAAATCTGTTTCTACAGGAGCAATAACAAAACTCCAAAGCAACGTGAACGTGACTGTACTTGATGCAGTCAGTCCTGAGAGCAGGCAGTAAACAAGCAGAGTTTCTGCAAATGGGCCAAAACAGGGTATAAGTCATACTGGGTTTTGTAGCTCTGCCACAGCTCCCATTCTTATGAGCTTAAATCAGGTCTCCTGTGCAGCACGTTAGATCTGCTCAGACCGCGCCTGCTGCAGGAAGCGGACATTATCTGGACTGCAGTGGTACTTAGGCATGAGGGATGCACCTCTCGCTTAGCACATCTCACATTTCCAGCCTGAGAAAAAAGTCCAGTTTCACATGATGCTGGAGAATAAGCTTTCCATGAGGCTTTCTTTGATACCTACACTCTGCTGAAGTCTCTCATTGTACCACATGTGCACAGTGAGGCCAGTAACACCTCCATGCTGCAAAGGGGACACAATATTTCATAAATCTGTTCAAGACTGATTCACCAGTGATGGTTAAGATGGAAGATGCCAGGCACAAAGAAATCTGACACCTAGCCACAGAACTCTCCCACTGATGGCAACATCTCCTTGGGAAGTTACTTCAGGATTGTCCTTCACTTTTCTTGTGCCACAGAAGTAGAACATTACTCACATTTCTTTGCAAGGCACATTGAGATCCCTGGATGGAAAACATTTTACAGGTGAGAAGTATAATATGCAGATACATGCCTTTACCTGCCATCATTCATTTATAAACTGAAATGCATTTGCTGTTAACCAGCTTTCTTTGAATTGAGATTGTCCCATTAGTTTTCCTGCCTGCTCAAGACTCATCGGCAGTGTTTATAATATAAGCACAATTTGAAGGACTTGTCTCATCTTGTTAAGTTGCTTGGAAAATGGGAGTAGAGGAGATGAGACTAATTGAATGGTTATAATGGGGGAAATGGGGTTTTCTTTTCAATGCAGGAGACATAACAGGCATTTGCTGCAATAAAGAAAACAACACACAAAACCAGTATAAGTATTTCAAATTCTGCTTTCCCTAACGAAGCAGTTACAACATCAAACTGTAAAATATAAGCTCGCATTAGTCCTTCTTACAACTCCTAATAGTTTTCTATGACAAGAATGTCAAAAATATAGCCCATGAGCCAGACTGATCCTTCCAGGTACTTTAATCTGGCCTGCAAAATCCACAGAGCATTGTAATCCAGATCTGGCCTGCCAGTCAGCTCCAAGGTCTCCACTTGTGCTACCTCACCGACAGTAACACAAGCAAGTGGGAGCGAGGGGAGGATCAGGGTGCATTTGAAACAGGTGAGTACCTGCGAGAGCAGCACACAGAGCACCATCACATCAACTCTGTGCAGCTCCAGCACCCTGGGTCCACCGGAGGGTCTCCCAAAGGGCTTCCTGAAGGAGCCTTGCTGCCCAACATCCCCAATTCCCTGGGGAGCAGTGGGGGGCAGCTTTCCTGCACTATATAGCAGCCCAGCCTCCTTCACCATGCAGCTTTACTGTGGAACAACTGACAAGCAAACCATTAAGAAAAAAAAAAAAAAAAAAGGAACTCCAATGCTTTAACAAAACTGCTCACTTGATACATATTTCACAGCTCCTGCTTAAGTCCAGTGCTGCGTGAACAAATATATACCAGCAGAAGCTGCACTATGCAATAACATAATCACTGCAGGAATAAGCGTTTCCACCCTTGAACGGGTGTCACTACACAGTGTTAATTGCCACTGGTACTTCTCTAAATTAGCCAGCTATTAATAGATTGTGGCTGAAGATAGTTACACTGGAAAAGCTTTAAAAGGAATCCTTGTGCCTACCAGCTATTTAAAGTCAGCATTCCCACTTCAGACACCTAAACTCATGATTACTCATGTGGTCTCAGCAGATCTAAGACCACAGAGCTGCTGAATGGGCAGGCCTGCCCTCCCTCGACTGCACAGGAAGAGCCTGCGGAGCACCACCACCTCTTCCCTTCACCGGGGTGAGCGACCACTGAAAATGAGCCCAAAGCACAGGCTTATTTTCAGCCAGATCACTGAGCTGTCCTGACCCACTTCAGAATAGTCCAGTCACTAAAGCAACACAGATGACAGGATAGGAGTAACAGCCAGCACAGAGCTGTACCGGACTGTTCCCTTCCACAATAGCGTGTATTTAGACCAGCTTAAGCTGACTGGCAAATCCTACTCCAAGTTAGAAGCAGACGTGAGACCATGCACCTATCCCTCCCTAAAATAACAGTGTTGATGGAAGCAGAACTCCAAACCATCACCCTCATTGGAGGTCAGGGTTCAGCAGGCACATCTGAAACAACAGAAAGTTTCTGGATCTAGCAATGACATATTTCTACTTCCCCAAGTACATAAACAACATTATTAAACCTTTCCTCTCCCCTCTCATATAGAGGATGTAAAGCTAGGATTAAAAAGTAAGGCAGAAGTGAAGCCATCTGACTATCAGCTCTTGATTTCATAAAATATGTCAAAGAGAGTGTGGGTTATAACTAACACCAGTGGTGGTTTGTGTTGTGTGTGTCCCCCCGTGTCCGTCCGTCCCCCCCCTCACCCCCCCCGAGGCCTCAGGAGACATCATTTGGAGGTGGTTAAAAGAAATAAAATAGGTTGTCTCTCCACGGGCAAAGTAGGAAAAGTAGGTTTTCATGTGGGGGGCTGTAAAAAGAGCAAAGGCACAATATCTGCTGAATCACCACAGTCTATCCACTACCCTCAAACAGCTCTAATTCTCCTGAATGCGCAGCACCCAGCAATCAAGCAATAATGCTGCTGAGAGGAATTTTAACCAACGCTATAGCAATCAAACAAAAGCAACTCCACTGCAAACTAGCTCTTCCAGATGACATCTACTGCTATCATTCAGTCCCAAATAAATTTGTTGGCATGCAATAATAATGATGACATGCATCTGCTGAAAGTCAGCACACAGGTCTTTCTGCTGATGGAGTCAAATGATTAATTCCACAATAATCACTGTGGGGAATCACTCGAGAGATCAATCAAGAGAAAGCTCCTTGGTCAGCACTTTTAAGAAGATAAAAAATGAATACAAATAACGAGCATAGTCAGGAAAACAACTGTGATGGGGAAAGATGAAAGCAGAGGGACTAAAGAGAGAGATTTGCCATTACTTATAAGTAGGTAAAGCTTTAGGTTATCAGCCATGCAATGCTCTCTGCAAAGCAGCGAGGGATCTCACAAGTTTCCATCCAGCCTAGCAAACCGAGTTACTCTTTCTACAGACTTTACAATTGGTACAAAAAACAAGAATGACAAAAACATCCAGCTTATTTAGTTAACTTTCAGGGTTAAGAGGAGTGTTTGTATTACAGTAGTTGAAGACTTATTTTACCTCCCTCTGGCTGTAGAATGACATGCATCGAGGACTTGTGATTTTTTTTTTTTTTTTTTTTTTAAAGAGGGTGATTGGTAATTATCTCCTCTTTGAGAGGAGGAGAAAGCCTTGCATGCACCATGAGCAAGTGCCCACATAGCAAAGTTTATAATTTTTTTAAATAATCACTGCTAATTCCTTCCTCATAAAGGTCTTGATCTTGCAAGATGCCAGCTGACTTTAACTTCTATTGACTTCAGGGAGTACACATTTACACTCAGCATCACGCAAGTTCAAAATTTTTAATTACCAAAGAGAAAAACCACATGGAATATACCGCTTAAAGTAATCATGTGAGAGAATCTCATTCTTGGGAATTACCGCATTTAACTATGCAAGGGTGTCAGATTTTTGCTTCCCTGCCCCAACTTCCACAGAAGACACACCTATTCTCAAGTTTGCACTCTTTCATGGCTGTCACCACTACCTGTGTCTAGCCACATCCATGCAGACATGGAGTTGTTAGTGCTTGCATTTTCCATGCTGGAATCAGGCCTGACACCCAACTAACTAAGTTGGATAACAAGGGCAAGTAGTTCAGCCTAGACTTTATAAGGATGTTCAGGACTTCAATGCAGATTCATTCTTCCAGCTTGAAACATCTGAGCAGAACACCTACTTTAGCAGAATAGTCATTTTGTATTCCCTCAATAGTAAATGCAGATAGGCAGACACCTCCAGAAAATTAGCAGATTGGAGACTGAGTCATACTCCGGGGGTGTTTGTCTCTCCAGTGACATAAAGGAAACCAAGGGTTTCACTCCTAACTGGCGGGGCAGTGACTACCTGAGCAATACCTCCAGTAAGGCAGGACAGGCGTAGGCTGTGATGCAGAGGGTTGAGATGAACTCACCCCACAGCTGGGAGGGGCTGAACTCTGTTCCTGGGATTTAACTGCTGTGGGTATCCAGGATATCAGCATAAGCCTGTCCTGGATAGGTCTGTCCTGACTGGGTGATGGTTTCTCAAAGACACAAACAGCATAAAATGCAACATTTTCATTACGTCCTTGTGCTGGAGTTTGAGACAACGATTAAGCAGACTGTGAAACAGGGAAATTACTTGGCGAGCAATTCTTAATTGTTTTTATTTCCTACCTTCAGCAACACTTAAATTTGTTTTCTTAATATTTTAGTTGCCTGCTTTATAAGGTTTTGCAAAGATTATTGTACATGGGAAATGAGGTAGCTGTGAGCCGCAATAAGGCAATACAGCTTTATCTTAAAGTACCAACCCCAAGATGGTAGAAACTGGGTTTTACTGTTCTGTCATGCTTGTGAAGAAAAAGTTGAATTCTGCTTTTCAGTTCTCCACAGGGAGATTTCCACCAGAGCTGGCCAAGACCCAGGCAAAAGCACAAACACATCTACTCACATTTGTAGTCAGACACACTGCTGAGGGATCCTTGCATCATGGTTTCTGTGGGTTCTGAGAGCGGCAAAGTGGCAGTATTCACTTGTCCCATTTTCACTTTTTTGCTGCTGTTATTGTTTAATACAGAAAACATCTTTTCACGTTACTACAGCAGGGTCATTCCCAACACATTCATCCGGTCACAGATAGATACCACACCCAAGGGGAATTTGTAGTGACTACAAGTTGTGTGGGTGATATGCTATGGATTTTAGTGGAGTCAAAAGGCCCCCACTGAATGCTACACCTTACAAAATAGCACCAGAAAAACCTGAAGTAACCAGCAGACCGCAAAGGTAAGCACATTATTCCTATTTATACCCCCCCCTATCCCCAGCTCTACCAGGCCTCATTTTTTATACCTTCACAGACCTTAGCTTGAAAGAATAACAACCCCCCTAGGAGAATAAAATTCGTTCTCTTCCCAACCATCTTTGTTCAGTACCAAATGCAATATTTTCTTTTCTAGAAGGCAAAAATCAGACAATATTGAGTCTGGTGTCTCTCTTGCACATTTCCCACCTTTCCCCCAGTCATTGTCCAGACGTGTGGGCATGTCCAGTAACCTGTGCCTGCCAGGTATGGACATGCACATGACAGTGTTTTCATAATGGTTTGAATAAAAATCCTCTTATACTACACAGCTGGCAACTTGCCATGGAAGAAGAAAAGCTACTTTTTACAGAAGCTCCTGCTTCTTGTTTAAATGAGCTACCACTAGAGTCACAGAAGTGGTGCAAGTATAGATCACATATAATTAATAATACATCACAAATAATTGGTGATGCAGTAAAACAGTAGCAGAAGTCCAGGGGGATCTGAAGTACTGCTAACAAAGCAATACACTTTGTGATTCAGCAAGAAGGAATTAATGACTTCAAGCCTGAAATAGAAATGTGGTCAGCTGGCATTAAGAAAAGTTTGATCCTACTTTTTGTATAATGGCAAATGCTCTATAAATGCACAAAAACTTCAATAGTATAAAACCTTGCAATGTGATTCAGTAGAGAAATCAAAGTTTAAAACTTCTGTGAATTTCACTGAGAATTTTACAAATAGATTCCTAGGTAGTGCCAGGCTTCCATTCACAGAAGCAGTCTAGTGTAACTCAAGACATTTGTAGGAGATCATGGCTGTAAAGCCAATGGAAACCAGATACAATTATTTACCCTGTATATTGGAACATGGCACCTTTGTTGAGGATTTTACATACTATGATGATACAAATAGTAAATAATAATAATAGACCCAGCTTGATTTAAATTGCATTTTCCTAGATTTTATTCTTCAATAACTAAATGAAGTGTTGCAATGACGACCTTAATCTTTTGTCATGGTTTCAGGTCAGCTCAGTCGGTAACAAAGCACCACGAAGCCGCTCGCTCACCCTCCACCCCCTCGCCTGGCCACGTTGGGATGAGGAGAAAATCCAAAGGCAGGCTCGTGGGTCGAGACAAGGACTGGGAGGGATCACTCCCCACTGATGGTCACGGGCAAAAGACAGGCTCAACTTGGGAAAAAAAACAAAATCAATTTAATTTACTACAAATCAAAACAAAAAACAAAACACAAGGGTATTAGGAAGGGAAACTAAACATCAGAACAACCTCCCCCCACCCCTCCCACCTTCCCGGCTCAGTTCCACTCCCGATGCTTTCTACCTCCTCCCCCCGGTGGCACAGGGGAACAGGGGATGGGGGTTGAGTCAGCTCGCCACACATCATCGCTGCCGCTTCTTTCCTCAGGGGGAAGATTCCTCACTCGTTCCCTGCTCCACCGTGGGGTCCCTCCCACGGGAGACAGTCCTTCACCAACTTCTCCAACGTGGGTCCTTTCCGCGGGCTGCAGTTCCTCACAAACTTCCCTGGCGCGGGTCCTTTCCGCGGGCTTCAGTTCTTCCCGAACTTCCCTGGCGCGGGTCCTTTCCGCGGGCTGCTCTCCAGTCTCACACTGCTTCAGCGCGGTTTTTACCATGGGGTTACGGCCACCTTCGGGAGCCTCCGCTCCACCGTTCACCCCCATGGGCTGCAGGGCCATCAGCCTCCTCAGGCGCCTCCTCCTCCCCCTCCACTTCCATGATTCCAGTGTCGGCAGCGATGTTCCTCTCAGGTTTCCCCACCCCCACACTACCGGTTCCCCTTCTTAAATATGTTTTCCCAGAGGCGTTACCACCGTCACTCCCCGCCTAGAGGCGGGTCCGACATTTTGGCGCGCGTGTCCGACATTTTGGGGCGGCAAATTCTTCCAAGCAACTTCTTAAAGGGGCCACCTCTGCAGCCCCCCTCCCCTGCCACCAAGGAAAACCACGCCACACAAACTCATAACATCTTTGAATGTCCAGGTTTGGAAAATTCATAACTATATTAAACACTATTTTCCATTTAGTATTTCCAGAAGATGTGCAACAGATTTGTAGCATCATTTAGTAAATAAATTCATTATGCTTTTCATTAAACTGTACTAAGGGGAAGAAGGAACCTTTCTGTATTATTGATTCTCATGGGAAGTCTAGCATGAAATTTTTGATGTAGTTTTTTTAAGGATTAAAAAGTTGACCATAAAAATGTATTATTGATTGAGCACTGCAAAGTACAGTATACTGCTCATCCAGCTCATATATTATTGATTAAAACACTCAACAGTTCTAACCTTTCACTCAGTTGCTCTAAGGTAATTTTTTTTATGAGGATGTCAAGGTACTGTACTTGCAGATTGTACTTCCCAGGGAGTTTGGAAAACTCATGGAGCAGCTACTGGAGTTGTTTAAAAATGCTTTGTTGATAATCTTAAGAGTCCATACATTCAAAGAAGGGACTAGCTGGGCGGAAAGACACCTTGCATCTCACTTGCATGTTATATGGAAGATGTAGCTGATAAAGCACCCAATCCATATTAGCCAACAGAAAGTTCATAACTGGTTAGGCACACAGGTGTCAAACATGGGTCTGCAAATACCAGTCTGCATGCTGAATACAAAAGCAAAAGCCACCTGACTGCCACTGCTATATCTGGAAAAAGAGGAGAATGAAAAGAGGATTTATGACTCGGGAAGTATCTCTGGGATCAGCATCTCAATGGCTTTTCCCAAAGTCTGGAGCACATTACGCACCAGCAATTAGTCAGAGCTGAAACTGAAAGTATGATTGGCACAAATGAGGTCAGATCCTGTGGTTGTCTCCATGTTGCTGAATTCTTACACCTCATGGATTTGTGTTCTGAGCCATGGTTAGGTTTATCTAATCTGCATTTATCTCCTTTACAGAAGTATTGAAGTATATATATTTATTACATTTGGTACAAGTAGATGAAATACTGGATGATGAAATTTAAAACAGTTTCTACAGAGAATCCCCTCCTGAACTGGTCTGAGGCTTAGAAGAGGAAGTGGACAGGAACATGACCTTTCTGTCCTGTGATCTGTAAGCAGAAAAATGATCTTCTACCCATAGAAAAATCAGTGGAGATACATTTAACAAAAAATCCTTTCCACAATGATTAACACCTTACTCACAGAAATCCTATTGGAATATTCTAGTCTGCTGTCATAATAAAAAACTAGCTCTACATATGGACAGATGTGATAAAAATAGCATCAGCAGGGTGATGGCTACTTGACAGTTTTCACAGAATGATTAATCCAATGAAAAAACCTGAACATTGCAGAATTGATGAAGAAGTCTTTTTCTTGAGCCTATCAGTTCACAAATGTCTCTAAATAACACAGGCTACCAGCCTACTTGCAAAAAGGCTATAGAATATTTGTCATCATGTATTTCATGAATGATGCGAGATTAAAATAAACTGAAAACTATCTTTTCAACTCATTGGCCTTAGTAAGAATTCAAAGATAGGTCTACCACAAAAAGACAAGTTAGAAATCCTTAAAATGCAACTTTTAAAATGTCTTTTGTCTACATTTGGCATCATGACTTTTATACTGGTGGAACAATGCCAAGATGAAAAACCAGAAAAAAAAAAAACCAAACCAATTTCCCAAGTACCAGGCCAGCACCACAAATCCTCTCATCACACTTGTCAGCAGGGCTTGACTTGCATGGATTGCTTTGCCATTCAGAAAAAAATTGCTATTTGGCCCTGCGTCCGAGTAAACTACTCTGCAGATATATTATAAAGTAAAATTAGAAAATTCATTGAAGTTAATCTGCTCCATGGCCTGGCTACAGAACTATCACAACCGATCGCACATCTGGTAACGATTTGGAGCACATGCTCTGGCATTCAGTCATCCTTCCTCTTTGCTCAGCACTGGTGAGGCACATCTGAAGTGCTGGGCCCATTTCTGGGCTTCCCAGTACAAGAGACATGGACATACTGGAGTGAGTCCAGCAAAGGGCCACGAAGGTAATTAAGGGAGTGCAGCATCTCTGCTATGAGGAAAGCCTGAGAGAGCTAGGACCACTCAGCCTGGAGAAGAGAAGGGTCAGGAGGGTCTCGTTAATGTGTGTAAAGAGCTGATATGAGAGCACAAAGATGAACAAACCAGACTCTGCTTGGTGGCACCAGTGAGAGGACGAGAAGCAACGGGCACAAACTGAAACACAAGAGGTTCTTTTCAAACTTGAGAAAAACCTTTTCACTGTGAAGGTTATCAAACACTGGAAAGGGTTTCCCAGAGATGTTGGAGAGTCTCTATCCTTGGAAATACTAAGAACTTGACTGGACCTTGCCCTGAGCAGCCTGCCCTAGGCATCCCTAGACAATCTCCCACAATCCCTTCCAGCTTCAAAGATTTTGTTATCCTGTGGTTTCACAGTTCGAGCAAGCAGCACTGAAGACGTTGAGGCAGGCAGAATGGAAGGAGAGGGGCAAAAGGAACATCAGACGATGAAAATATAACAAGCAAGGGTTGGGCAGTTGTACTGCTGCAGCAAGCAGAGCAGATGCAAGCTCTAAAAGATTAGCCAGCTCCTGGAGAAGCACATTAATATCTATACTGACCAATCTGCAATTCCTGCTTGCTTCAAGGACCAGGTACCTAAAGACCTATGTTCCCTTAGACTCCATGTTTCTAGACATGCCTGGAGAGGCAGTGGAAGCACCTGAACAGAGAACACAGTAATCCAAAGAGTGGGCAACTCTCCTGCCTACTGCATCCGTAGTTCTGATGCAGTTAAGCGCTGAGTGCAGAGGCACCAAGGAGGTTACTGTCTCATCCAGCCAATTATCATTTCTCTTTTTCCACCTCTCAGGTTTTAATTTCTTTTTGCTCAAAGTTATGCTTAAAGAACCCCTCTGCATCCCACTTAGAAGCACGCCCTTGCACTCCAACATGGGATGTACATCACCACTGCTGCTGGGCTTTGACCAAGTACCTATTTTAAAGTCAGGAGGGAATTTTGCCAACCAGCAATCAGGACTGCCTTTTCACCCCTCTGCTTCTCAGGCATCAGAGAGGCACTGCTATGTTACAGCAGTGGGATAGCACAGGTTGCCATAAGGCAGGCAAGAAAGTTGCTGCTCACAGCTTGCGGCCTGATGTAGTGGTAACCAGAACGGAATGACTGCCTGAGACAGGCAATAGTGGGGCTGCTCTGGCAGCTGTATGAAGGGGGAGACCCGAGACATTTCCATAAGGAGATTTACCTGCTCCATTTACTTCTGCATCCCAAGCCCCTTACACACACAGGGAGGCAGCACAGGAAGAGCAAAGAGAATCAGTCTCACACAACTTGCTGAAATTAGCTTTTAACCTCACTGGAACCAACTGAATCACTGGGTTCAGAATGTGGATATAAAATGCATGTATAAAAACAAAGATGATATAACTAGAACAGCAGGACATGCATATGCCCTACCTGCCAGGTGGCTGTTCCCCCAGTTCAGTTCCAGATGAGCTATGGGGAAAGGGGAGCTGCACGCAACTGGATAAACTGCGACTGGGTAGCCATACAATGGCATTGTAAGTGAATCTCCAAAGCAAAGGAAAACTTCAGAGAGACATGGACTGAGACAACAAACAAAACTACCTATAGCATTATTTCCTGTAGTGAGCTCAGACCATCCTCCCACTCCTTTTTGTCTCAGCCTTAATAAAGAGATGTCAGATTTACAGGATCATCTCTCCTGCTTCTGCATCAGTGAAACTGTACTAGATTTTGCGAGTGAATCTCCTAAATAAGAAATGCAAATCAGCTTGTCTCTTTTTCTTCATTGTGCCAGTACCCAAAATATGTTCTCTGGGATTAAGCAAAGGATTGGCAGGCTGCACGAAGGCTGCAGGGGAGGAGGCAGAAAGGGTGAAATAAGGGGTAAAGGGAAGAATCTGCAAACCCAAAGCAGTTTGTGGGAATGAACAATGCTTCATTTCTTTGCAATATCTTGGAATGGAAATGAAAAAGCAACTGCTAGGTGAGCACTGACAGCAATGTAAAGCAGCAGCCACCACCTGAAATACCCAGGTGGCATCTGCACTGCTCTTAGTTTATTTTTCAATAGTAAAACATCCTCTTTGTGATTCATTACTGTTCTTTGAAGTTTGAAGAAGTATTTTCACTCTAACAGTCACCAAGGAAATCTTCCACAAGAAGAAAGATAACAGGATCCAAAGGAGAAGCAGAGCAAGGAGATTCACATATACTTCCAGATTTTTTTTCCTAAATATATATATGTAAAAACAAACAAACAAAAGCCCCACAAACAACAACAAAAAAACCCAAACAACTTATCTCCTCTGAAACAGTTTCTGCTTCCTGCTCATTTGTCTTGCAGGACACCTCTTAGTGAAGGTGTTTAGTGGCTCCAGGCATCTCAAAAATTAGATGTGATGCACCGGCCCAGAGCACTGCTTTGCTTGTTATGCAATCTGGTATGGCCAAAGAAACAACAATCACCCAACAAACTAAGAACTCAGCTAAACAAGGTTAAAGTGATGCTTAAGTTGAACCACAAAAGACACCTGCAATCTTCTCTTCACCATCCCTTTCTTCCGGAACAAACCAGAACCAGCTGAGATCCTAAAAGCTTTATTTGTTTTCAGTTGTTCACTGCTATTGTACTGTGGCATCGAGAATTACCAGTCCAGGGGGTTATTTCATTACAACCTCGTCTAAGTATTTAATAAGAGAAACAACACAGCTCAAATCCAATAACAAAAATGTACTGGAATAGTTTTGATCATCATGAAAAGTAATAGGCAAAGGTTTTGTCTTAGAAGAGGCTGGTAGAAGAGAAGGAAGGCAATGGGGCAGTTTTCAGTTTGCAGTGTATAAAATTCCCATGCATAACTTATCTTTTCCTTTCTTTTTCTTTCTGTGAGAATCACTATAGCTTCTCCCTATTCTGGAAAGCTGCGCTGTGAGGACATGACAGAAACTCCCAGTAAAACATGAAGCACACACAGGCAGCTTAGAAATTATTGCTAGAAAGATAGAGGTATAAAACAGTTTTTAGCATCCTTTGCTCCTTTAAGCAAAATGAAATCCACAGATTTCTTGTTGGCACGAGCCTGCACAGTATGCAGCAGGAATGGTGATTTTTATCCACTTACGAAACCAGATTTATATCTGCAATCACAACAGAGGCTTGACATGTTAAAGCTGTCACTTCTTCTATCTCCCCACCCTTCCCAAATATCTGGTTTAGGGAATGGGTCAGAATCCTGGGTCCACTTGACTGCCTTAGTCTGCATTTCTAACCGGCTTCACATCATAGCTAAATGCTTGATGCTCATAACCTGCATGAAAACTGTGGGGGAAGAAAAAAAAAAAAACTCAAACCAACCATAACTACCTAGAGCAGCATTAGCATCCCAACTGCCTTAATGATCCGATAGAAAACACTGAGGTTAAGAGAAGGTATACACATCAGCCAGAGACACAGCTACACTGATAAGTCAGCTTGCTTCTACCCCATGCTGTGACTTTGGGAAAGTCTGAATACCAGGGGAATCTTTTATTTTCCAGCATAAAATACCTGTGTGAAGTTTTACTGGCTACTGACAACTGCCCCATGGGTTTGGAAGAGCCAGGAGCACTGCAGAGAGTGGGAGCCTGGGTGCTAGCTGGGCAGGGCAAAGACAATAGACTGATCTGGCAAGATCTGCCTTCAGCTGCCAGCACCCAAAAGCATGAGCAACACAATACTCTGAAAGACCATAAGCATTAAATATTATCTACCCTTGCACTTACCAGCAAATTCATTATATGACTCCTCCAGCCCAATTAAACAGCAGCTGCTGATTGATTTGCATGCACCACCACTCAGTCCATGATTACTGCTGACATGACATGAGCTGTATAAAGGCCTTTTTCAGAAAAGAATTGTGTAAGCTGAATAAAGGCAGTTGGCTTTTATTCTAAAGAAAATGCTGTGCATCAAGTCTATTAGATTTGCATTGCACAAGAACTACTATTAGATTTGCATTGCACAAGAATTACTCCAAATAACAGCTGAATCTTTAATGCTGCTACTGAAAAAAAATATTTCTCTACCAAACAGGAAGGTAAGGCCAAGTGAGAGGGTAATGGAGATTTATTTTTATTAATCAGGATTCAGAGGGCAAACCACAGGTTTTACTAAAATGCTGCTTATTAAAATAATTTTCCAATCAAACAGTTCATTGTATTTACCCAGCATTGCAAAGGTGCCTGCTGGGTCAGCTCAGCCTGGAAAGAGGCGCTTTTAAATCTGCTAACTAGTCCAGGCTGTCAAAAAAAGCTTTGCACCAAATCTAACATCTTTTGAAATAAAAGGCTACAATCCTGAGCCCACTGAAGTGGATAGCAAAACTATTAGCCATGCTGGGCCAGGATTTTAATCTGTTTTTAAACACTATGGTAAGCAAATGCTCCTGTTGGATACAGAGTACTCCAGAGAAGCAGTAAGAATGAGCACAGCTCGCGCTCTCAGCTCCACAGCGCAACATGCAGTGGAGACAGACCCAACCCCTAAGCAAGGAAAAAATGAACCATGATACAAAATGGTTAGCTTTTAAGCAGTCAAATTAAATAATGCAGATTTAGGGCTAATTTGGCAACATCCCTAGACTGTAAAAGCCCATATGGGAGCTTTGAATTTGGAAGGGTTCTTGATACAGTTTGTAGGCAAGAGAGAGAGAGATAAAAGTCTTAATGACTTAAGATGACCTTTTGGATGGGCAACAGCACTAAACAAGAAAGAAAAGTAAAATTCTCACAGTTACATTAAATACTACTGTGGAATAAACAGTGATTTTTCTGCAGATACCTAAGTTAAAACAAAGTATACCCCAAAAGGGTGGACATAGATACTTGCCATGTGCTTGCTGAGATGTTCTCTTAAATACATGAGATGAGACTGAAGGTGAGGGAATAGGAGAGAAGCTACAATAGTCAATTGACTTCTGACAAAAGCCAAGTAGGAAGAAAAAAACAAACAAACAAAAACAAACCAAAAAACCCCAACCTTTTCAGAAATACCCTAATAAGCCTCCTACAACAGAGATAACTTGCAAAATGTTAGTCTGGTTTTTGGCCGTATGTTTTGCTGTAGTCTCCACTCAGAAGCCCATGAGAGCATGGGCATTCAGGATGAAATGGAAGAAAAAAGGTATTTTAATTTCAAGCCAGTGCTCCAAACAGACACAAATCTCAACCAACTCTAAATGCTTAAAAATCAGCATACATTTAGCCTAAAAAACCTAATCACTGTCAGGGGTTAATTGCCTTCAGGAAATGCTTGTCTGACTCCACTGACTGGAGAAATACTCTATAATAAATCCTAACGTTTTAAACAAATTGTCTTCAGAGTTATACTGGCACAGCCTCTTGGGGAAGGAACCCAGCAGCCACTGTCAGCACTGCCATCAGGACAAGCATCAGCAGATCTATGGCCTCACATAAGCTAGTATGAACAGTATCAAGAGGAAACAGGTTCTGATAGCATAGCTCCTCAAGGCCATTCGTGGCAAGATTTCGTACAGAACTATCAGCCAGTTTTATCAACAGGGGAAATGAGGTATTGACTCTGAGACGGCTGATACGGTGCTGCTAGAGAAGTGAGCCTCCTGACCACCAGTCCACTGTCCTAGTTGTCTTTTTTATAGGATAGCTTAAGAAACAAAAAATAAACCAAACCAAACCCAAAGATATGCAAATCATCAAATCAGCAGTGGCATTTAAAATAAAAAACCCCACAGGACTCCCTGTGTTCTTTTCTCCCCAGTCTTTTAATTATTCATACCCAACATCAGAGAATAGGGAGAGCTAAACATTCAGAAGCTGAAAAGGTCAACAGGGACAGTAGCCTGCAGGAAAATTAAAGGGATTTCTTGCTCTCCTTCAGCTGGAAATACAGACTCTGGGACCCCATCCAACAGGAAGGACATCTGGGCAAAAGAGAATGGGCATATGGATTGATCTATGCCAGAATGGGCACTGCCAACAACGAAAAAGAGCTAAAGAGAAGGCAGAAGAGCATGAACTGGTTTGTTACTGTCCATAGAGAGACATGCCCGGAAACTTTTTTTTTTTTTTTTGCAGTTGTCTCTCTCTTATCCAACCCTGTAAGCATGGGAACACAGGTACTTTTTGGCAGATTGGCACACATGGGAGGCTTATGGTTCAGAAGGTCATTATACCTTCAGCATCAGTGAGCTCAAAAAACTTAAGGAAGGCAAAGTGGGGACATCCAGCATAGTGGGCTTGAGCTTGACTGCCCTTCCAGAACTCACCAAATTAAACAGAACCAGAATTAAGACAGTATTCCTAGCAGTTCAATCTTTTCACTCTTCCCTTTTTGCCCATTTTTCCTTTTCTAAAAGGAAAAATTCTTGTCTTGGAAAAAAAAGAAGCCATTGTTCAATGCTCAACACACTGCTACCACTCTGCTAATGCATGCCACCTCCTGCACCCTCCTGAGATCCTGTTTCACAATTCAGACAAGTGTCTGCTGGCAATCCTGGCACTCACAAAATCATGAATCAGGCATTAAAATCTATCAGATTTTTAATTCTATATATTAATGGATTTCTACTTGCCATTTGGATATGGATTTATTTTATTTCAGCTGTTAAGCTGCTTAGAAAACATACCTTTGAGTTCATTGCCTTAAATAGGAGAGGGAAAAAAGACCAACCATTTGGTATCAAGGTTGGCCAGACAAGGAAAGGACCCATAAGACTCAAAAGTCATAGCAGTGGGCCACGATGGTTGCTTAGTGTAAGGGGGTGCTCAGCCATTCCTAGCTGCTAGGCAGCTTCAGGCCTAACATACAACCTTTTTGAGGTTGCAATGTGCCTGTGCCTTTTGCCAAAGGACTATCCTGCCTATCTTAACATTAAGATAATGAAAAATTATATGTAGTCCATCAATTACTTATGCATTCTTTATTAATATTTCAAGGTTTGTGTGCATAAATAAACCAAATTAATTAGAAACTTGCAATCTTTTTTTTCCCTCTCAATATTTTCCTTTGACACCAGTCCTACTTAAGACACTTTCACATACAGATTTTTATTTGTTTGCCTTAAATCATTCAATGTGATGTTTCAGCAAATAGAACAGCTTTCTCCTTACATCCTGTAGTATCAAATACACACATTGAAAAATCAGCCATAGATGTTTGGCTTGGCAGAGGTGCCAGTGTAGTATCTGAGCTTTGGCAGGAAAAATTCATCACTCTGTCACCAGCATCCAGAACAAGCCCAAGAATCATTCTAGTTATAGTAGATACCACAATGGGAAGCAGACACAAAGGCATGGCTGTAGGACACTGGCAACTCTTTGGTAATTATGTACTTCTGTCTGGTACCTGGCATCTTTCATATATACACAGCTCATCACTATTTAATTCACAAAGACATAATTAGAGCATAATCAACTAGCAAAGAAAGAGCCAAATGAGTCACACAAGTGAAGGCATTTATGTTACTACCTTCTCTCTGCACTAACTATATATCTGCCTGTTTCTTTTTTTATTGTCAAATAAAATTGTTCTTACTACCTTACTTTATTTCTTGCTCCCCCATGCTCAATTTTTTCTTCTAATCTCCTTTTTCTCTTTTTACATCTTGTATCTGTAATTACCAGTGATCGTTGCCTTCGTACAGATCAGTAAAGCCATGCATAGCACAGTCACTGTGCTCCAGGTCAAGTTGATAGTATTTGTTTGGGCTCGGTACTTACTCCTTAATTCTCCTCCACCCCAGGACTTGCATTTTGTCCCCATAAGCTTACTGGGAATTCCTTTAGTGCTTTTCTCTAGGCTTTACACACATCATGCTCTGGTCTGTTCCCACACAGTCTTATACAGCACAGAAATAAACAGTTACTGTTGTTTCAGCATGAACTTCCAGTCCTCTTTCTATCTCCATTTTGATAAGCCTTAGCCACTGAGGACCCTGTCCCACTCTTTAGAAAGTTCCTCCCTTGGCTTATCAGTTGCTGTTTCTTCCTGTTCTCTTTTTCCCCAGCAGCTGAGTATCTCTGGCTCTTTGCATTTCCTCTTAGCATCTTTAATTATTCGACATATTCAGGGAGGAATGAGACATTTCCTTCTCATTTCCATTTATTTACACCCTTCAAACCACTCTAGAAGACCCATTTTCCAGCAGATCACCTTTGCTGGGGAGCAGCAGGAGTGTGGCTACCCCAAGAACAAGACTATAGCACCCAGCACAGTCCCCACAGTACCTGAATGAGTTAACACAGCAGGGCCAGCAACAGTCCCACCCTCAGCAGACACAGCAAGGGAATAAACCAGATCTCAGGTCAATCCAGAAAACCAAAACAGCAACTCAAGAGACCAAGTTAAAAACAGGACAAAACAGCAGAGCACTGACCAAACCCTGAACTTAACTGGAGCACCTGGGCCATAAGTAGGAAATGGGATCCAGGTGAGGCTGTTCAGGGCAATTAAAGCCCATTAGTGCCCTCAGGGCCCTGACAGTCTCCTCCCCATTTACAAAGTAACCAAAGTTTTTTTGAAGTTGTTTCTAACATTATATATGATCAAGTACCATACCCATTGTGCAGTGACAGTATGCATGGCAGTGATGCCTTTGAGTTATGCAGCTTGGGAAGAATTCAGTTCTAAATTACAACCATTGATCACCAGCTGTAATGTTTTCTATTGAAAATTTAATCAATAAAAAGGGGAAGTGCAAAGTTTTATTAAATTGGGTCAATAAAGGCAAGCATCAAGAGTTTCATTAAACTCTCTGCAAAAAGTGACATTTTTGAGAATATTATCTTTTCAGAAGGTTTGCCAAACAATTATTCTTTTTGACAATACACTTCAAAAGGTGCGTTACAAAAATGACAGTGCTTTATTATACCACTCTTTGAAGAGAATATAAGTAGTCCCCTCTGGTGAGCCTTCTGACTGAGAGTATGTAAATGGCAAAGTATATAGACTATCTTCATGAGCATTCAGCCTACAGAAATGCCTGTCCATGCTTATTTTTTTTCTTGCATAGGCTTTCGTTGGGACAACTGATTGAGGAGAGCCAGAGATACCAGTCTCTCTAGCTAGAATGCTGGGTAGAGCACTTCTTACATCTTTAAGAGCTTGTTGGTGTCAGTGTGTTAGTCTCTATAGCTCTGGACAATTGCTATTAAATTAGATGAACTATCTAGCCTATCATACTTTTTTGAAATTTATTAATTAATATCTCAATTTTTAGAACATAAAAGTTAGTATTACAATTAACTTTTTAACAAAAAAAAGTTAATCCACTACAAGGGGAAAAAATATGCCTAAGTATTTCTCAAGCCTTACTCCTTATTGTTATTCATCTTCTTTTCTGCTTGCAGGCTTATTCATTGACATCCAGAGGACAGTTCTCCCTTTTTTCCCCTTTGTGCCCCTGAAATACAATTACCTTTTTCCTTCTTTGTAAATGAACTCAGTCCATGCTCCTTAACTCAATAGCTCAATGCTCAATAACTCCATGCTCCTTGTCTTTTAGCCTGTTCCCACCAACTGCAAACTTCTCTCCCATGATTTTCCCCAAAGTGATACTTCTTTCCTAACCAATCTTCCACAAATCTGCCCTTCCTCCCCCTCGTATCCCCTGTCTTCCCTCTCACTTTGCTTTCTCTCACTTATGTACTCTTCCCTACTGCACCCTGGAGAAACAGCAGCTCCCTCTGACATATTTCCCAGAGGGAAATCTATGGTACTATGCATGTAGAACGGTTGTTAGCCATACTTCTCTCCATAATAAAGACTAATAATAAAGACTAAAATCTTGTGAAGAAGGAGCATACAGCTTTGTTTATCAGTAAAAACTATTTTTATCCCAAGAGATTTGGTCATTCTCTGCAGAAAAATGCTCTGCAGTCCTCACATTCAGGATATGGCAGTGTTTAATAACACTGCAAAGGAATGAATCTGAGATGAAGTTTTAATGGTTCTCTGCAGATTTTAGCAGTTTCCAGCTAGAATAATTGCATAAATGGAGTTATGAAACGGAAATGCAGAGTTTATGACTTTGCAGGAGAAAGATATTTTTTAACTTGTAAACATTCATCCTAAAGCCCTCCACATTAATTTTCTTCATTTTCTTTACAAGTAATTTACATCCATGTAGTTTTATACTCTACCTCCAAAATATTTTGTTGTTATTATGTTGATTTTGTCTGAGTACAAATAAGGTGAGTGTGATGCACAATTATAACTCTGCCCTTTGCCTGAGCTAGGAGACTGAAATGTAAGGACCAAAAATCAGTGTAGAAAGATACTGGTTGTAACTACACTGGGTAATTATTTTAAATTATTGTTCCCTTTTTCAGGCACTTCATGGGCAAATTTATAAGAAATAGTGTGTTAAGTAGGAAGTTTCTCTTATGGTTCTGAGTGTGCAGGCTTCCATGTGATTCACAACCAGTTGCATATCTTTGAATTCCTTCTTCTCCCGCTTGAGAGCGCATTCTCCAAGACAGTGCATTAAGCAAGAGGGTATAAACAGGACTCAGCATATAAACAGGACTCAGCAGAAGAGTTTCTTCTAACCTGTATCTCTGCAAGATTCCTGATTTGTTGAATCAAAAGGGAAAAACAGAACCACCACCACATCAAAATATTTCTTAAAACATATGCCCCCTCAAGATTTAGATTATTTGGCCATGAACACCGGTCTCAAGTGGGAAAGTAGATATTTTAAAAACAGAATTGGAGAGAATCCGTCTAAGGAAAAGAGGTCTGCTAGTTAAATACAGAACGTAGTTGACTAAGTATCATTAATGTCTTTATAGCCTTCTGTTTAAACATCAATAGCCAGGGTTGCCTTTGCCCACAAGTAAAAAATTGAGAAAGTTGCATAGATGTTTTAATGTAAATTTTCAGAGTTCATTAAATATGAATGAGAAAGAAAATATCTGAAAAAAAACTTCTCGAGCATTAGAGAAATTAATTTACTAGGATTTACGCTGCCAGAGCAGTAAAACAGTGAAATTAACTACCACATGGATTATCCCAGTGTAACTTCTTAACTGATAATTCAGTTAGGGCAACCTCAGCTATCAGAAAATGCAAATTCTCATTGGGTTAATTTTTTTAGCTACTTTCTCCGACTACTAGTAGACCTGTTATGTATGCTAACAACATTCAGTCCCTTGTAGGCAGCAAGGGTCTTGTATCCAGTGTGCAGGATTATGCAATATAACTCAAATGAAGGATCTCACCAATGTCTTTCAAGGCCAACCCCCACACCCTTTAGCTTCTGAGGTGGTTCCAGTTTAATCCTCTGCTCTCCTCCAAAGGGAAAAAATTGCAAATTCGAAGCAGGTCATTTTCAGTTCATGGTCTAAGTGATCATGGTTTGTTAAGAATTGTTAATTCCTGCTGCTGAAGCAGAGTGAATCCCTGTGCTGTGATGAATGCTCTCCCAAAGAGCTTGTGTGAGGTAAGGCACCAGCTCCCTGGGTGCCAACACACTGTCTCATGCAGCTGATAACCAGGAACCCTGTCACAGACGTTTCCGTCAATGGCAGCACTATCACAAGCTGCTTCTGTCGTCTTCCCCGCCTCTAGCCTCCGATTCCTGTCCCAGCCCACACAAGTATGATTCGATGAGCCAGATCAGGCTTATTTTTATCCTGGATCTGTTCCCCAGCTTCATTCACCATGTGGTCCTGCAAATGGCCATCCTGGCAGAGCACAACAGCTAGAGCAGGGGTCAAGTTTGGGGCCAGGTTGGTGCCTGTGCCAGCACTACCACCAGCCCAGCACAGGCTCCACCGTGCTGCAGCTGGCTGCCCAGGGCTGACGGGAGGCACAGTGGGAAGGCTGATCCCCTTGAGATGTTCCTTGAGTTTCCTGCTGCAGCTCCCTCTGCCCCAAAGATGTTGGTGGCCACTAGAGAGAAGGTAGCTTAGGACTAGGGTAACCACTGAATGTTGCAGATGCGGCCTGATGCTGCCAGCATTTGGGACCCTTCCTCCCATGGAAATGGAGCGGGAAGAGGCCAGAAGCAGACACAGAGGCTGGTGCTTTTGACTCCTACCACTGCCAGGCTTGAACCTGGTTTTCTGGGCTCTTATACAGGCAGCGCAGGCAGCAGCCTGTCCATACCCCTCTGCCCCAGTAACCACATCTTGGATGACCTGCCTGCACATAGAGCTGGTGCCACTGCCCTCAGCCTGCACTGAGACCCATCCCCACCCTGCTCAGGAAGATGCTCTGTCTGTCTGTGTTGTGCTTGCCTACTGGAGAGGAGACAGACAGACAAGGTACAGAGGAAAAGAATCATCCAGATGAGAATGAACAGGGATTTCAGACTTCAGTTAGACATTCAGCAATGTATTGAAATACAGAAAAATGGCATTTACAGCCTCGTTAATTGTATTGTGTAATTTGAGTAGCATGAAGCAAATCAATAATAATATGGCTGGTTTATTCAATTTCCTTTTTTTGGTCTTACTGACTGAAAGATTTCAGTATTAAAAAGAATTTTAGCACTGAATATTCTTGTCCTTATTAGGTATTTTTTAAAATAAATTAGTAAAAGCATTAGAACTACCAGAGTCTAAAATTCACATCCACAAGGTTTGTGCAACATAGTACTTCCAATATTGCTGTTTTACAATTCTGTGAACAATAACATCAGAGACAAGCACAGTGAAGCCCATCAGCTCTTTGAGCATATGGTACCTGTTTATAGCCAAAATGAGGAGATGCCAGTTGAGTAGAGGAAACAGAAATAATGAACAATAACCCTTAGCAGATTTAAAAGGAAAACCTGTTGAGCAGTTCACAAATAGCTGTTATTCAACACTCATACACTCCTATTTATCAGAATATTTTTAAAATAGATCCTTTGAATTCCTAGTTGCTTTTGTTATGTCATTAATTAAACACAAGTTGTGTACTAATGCCTGCAAGCATTCAATTGCAGCATTCTACATTAAGTGGCATCTATTTACAGTTACCAGCAAGCCAAGGGTTTTTTGACTCGCTCAGCTAGATTTTATTTTTGTAGCAAAATGCCAGCTCAAGCTGGAAACATTACAAATAAAAACTAAGGGCCTGGCTCACGAGTGTACTATTTCCAAAGTATACCAAGATAACAGTATGAGCTAGATCCCTGCCTTAGCTGCACACTCACAACATGTATATTTATTCTGGCACTCCTACAAGGTAAAATGGCTCTTGATGAGATTCAAAACATGCGATTCTCTAGATGGAGGTGTCCTAAGGTGATGACTCCATATCTGAATACCAGACATCTTAATAAAACAGTCCCACTTTATTCCCACATGTTATCACCTTTCCTGAGGTGCATCATGCATCATTAACATGGAAGTGGAAAGCAGGTGCTGGTGAAAAGCTATTTTTACCTTCTGTTTCCCTGTGGGAGACTACCAGCATAGAGAGCATCCTCGGGTACCCCTGGCAGATGGCTTTAAGTCATCTGAACAACTGATCATCACTACAGCTCCCGTGAGCCAAGCTAATGCATGATGCAACATGGTCTCTCTTCCCTGACTTTAATAAAGGCACATTAATTTTAGCATGTATCTCTTCTGATGTACAGATATCAGAGATATTTGATGAATACAGGTGATTCACAGGTCTCAGAAAAGTTTATATCCTACAGAAGAAAGAGTCAATGCAATTGAAGGACTACACAGTACTTGTGCATCTCAGAAAACTGTTCCTAAGTCCATTTTAACAAGCATTACAGAGATCATAGAATCACAGCATCATTTAGGTTGGAAAAGACCTTTAAGATCATCGAGTCCAACCACCAACCATGCCTATTAAACCACGTCATGAAGTGCCCTGTCTACATGCTTTTTGAATACATCCAGGGATGATGATTCTACCACTTCCCTGGGCAGCCTGTTCCAATGCCTGACAACACTTTCAGTAAAGAAATTTTTCCTAATATCCAATCTAAACCTCCCCTGGCGCAACTTGAGGCCATTTCCTCTTGTCCTATCACTAGTTACTTGATAGAAGAGACCAGCACCCATCTCACTCCAACCTCCTTTCAGGTAGTTGTAGAGAGTGATGAGGTCTCCCCTCAGCCTCCTTTTCTCCAGGCTAAACAACCCCAGTTCCCTCAGCCGTTCCTCAGAAGACTTGTCCCCCAGGCCCCTCACCAGCTTCGT
>VYZV01029550.1:0-42103 GCA_013401275.1 Pandion haliaetus | reverse complement strand
CACTTGTGACCCGCCGCCAACAGGATTTAACTCCATTCACCACAACTCTCTGGGCTTGTCCATCCAGCCAGTTTTTTACCCAGAGAAGAGTACACTTGTCTAAGCCATGTGCCACCAGCTTCTCGAGGAGTATGCTGTGAGAGACAGTGTCAAAAGCCTTACTGAAGTCCAGGTAGACAACATCTACAGCCTTCCCCTCATCCACTAGGTGGGTCACCTGGTCATAGAAGGAGATGAGGTTGGTCAAGCAGGACCTGCCTTTCATGAACCCATTCTGGCTGGGCCTGATCCCCTGGTTGTCCTGCACCTGCCTTGTGACCACACTCAAGATGAGCTTCTCCATAATCCAGGCTGACAGGCCCGTAGTTCCCCAGATCCTCCCTCTGACCCTTCTTGTAAATGGGTGCCACATTGGCAAGCCTAATAAAATATAAAGCCAGCATGCAGCTTGAGGATGATATTGTGAGTACTCCTTCCACTGCTCCTCACTAGAACTGAAACAAATAGTGAAAACAAGAAAAATCACAAATATTTTGTTGGAAAGACAGCAGGGAGTGTATGACTATTTGGTTGTTATTTAACAATCTGTTACTACATAAGTTTGGCCTGTTTGAACTCTTCATCTCACTATTCATCTATAATATTTCATGGACAGCAGTTTTTGCAGAAAGATATAGCAGCTGTTGTATCAGTGGAAAATTGCATAGACTAGATTTCACATTTCCAGGTGCAATATTTTTCCCTAAAAGTGCTATTACACCCAATGAAGAAATTAAAATGACTGCCTTAATTTTAAACAATAACAGCCATTCAGTTTTAAACTTGGACTTCAGAATAACTTTTTTTCTAATCAATGACAACCCTTCTAAAATCAGACAAAAGAGTTTGACTTTTTACTATTTCCACACAAAAATTTATGCTGGAATAATATTACTCAAATACATTTGATTAAAAAAATTAATTTTCTTGCAATTGTGAAATCCTTATGTCTATTCAGCCAGCAGGAAAAAAAAGGATCAAAATCCATCAGGTAAAAAACTTAATGCATATCTCAAACCTAAAAGTTTAAGAAGTTTTTTTAGAATTCCCATGAATAGATGCTGTTGAATGCAAACAACTTCCCATAGAGCTCTCAGACAGATCTATCACTTAAACATACTGTTTCTTACCTAAATTTTCCTTTTGCTAGCAAAATATGCTCAAGCCTTACAAAATCCACATGGAGAAGTGATGTGCATTTGTATATCTTTGAACCTTTAACACTTCCCAAATAAGAAGATGTGTATTTAAGTTCTTGATTTTGAGAGAGAAATTTTTAAGGGCCGAAAATAGCAATGGCCTTGATTGACTTCTGCCTGCCAAATCTGTGAATCACTCTCATTTCCAATGACAAAAATAGAAAAAACAAGAGATCAAAAAATATCTCAGGAAATTCCAACTAGTCTCCAGCATGCTACCAGAAGTAAAGGTGTAGGAAGAGTCCTTTTCAGAGGTGGCAGCTTAGCACAACTAATGGATTATATTCACTGTGACAGTCAGTTCCTTTGCTCTAAAACTTGCTCCATAGCTCAAAAAATAACATAACATAAAAGTGAATACAGCATAATCAGCTCTAGCCCTAAATCCAGTTTTCAGTTAGATGCTACCTGTTCATTTTGGCATCTCAACTGTAGTACTGCCATGATCCTGTGTCCTGCTACAACTCGCCGCTCCTGGAAGCAGAGCCAGGCACATCCCATGCATCCATACTCTGGCTGTCGGGGATTTGCAGCTGATGTCCCACAGCCCATTCACACTGGGAGATGGGGTTCACCACACTCTGCTCTGCGATGTCAACATCCTGCCTAGTTTTTGCAGTCACTGGAGAAAAATCTGTGCTTCTGCTGAATAATTCTAACTCACTTCAGGCACATACCTTTAGATGAGATGCATGATTGTGTAGAAGAAGAGCAAATTTCTTTCAGTCTGTCAAATGGAAAATTTGTTGTTCTTAAACTGATTGTCTTGTGGTGACATTATCCATCCACCATTAGACATCGCTGCAAGGATGAGTGGCATCTATGTGCCCGTTCACACGTAGTTCCCAGCGTAAGTTTGGTGTTTCCAATCTATGAGGCTGACTCTTCTGAACACTGGTACTGTTTTGCTGGGGTTTTAGTGCCTTTCTGCTCCCTCTTGCTGTTCCAACAGTTACAGGCACTTTGAAGGTGCGTAGTTGGTTTTTCTACTGTCTTGTTTTTCAAATCTCTTTTACCTTTAGACTACTCAAAGTAAATAACAGCATGGAAGTAATATTTTTCTTGGAAGACTTTTTCTGCATTTGTAACTTGTAGGCAACAGATAGTTTATACAAAACCTTTTTAGATTCCCTCCCTCAGGAACTTCAGATATATTAAATCAGTAGCCCAGAGCTCTGATTGTAGTGGAGTACAGCTGACAGCAGAACTCATCTGGCAACTCTCAAAAGTTTTAAAACCATCTGTCCGTACCTCTTCTCTGTTTACCAGATACTAGTTCCAGATTCATAAAAAGTGCCTCTTCTCTTGAAAGCTTATACATGATCCAAGAAAGAAAGGTATTTGACATCTGGCCAGAAAAGCTGATATTTCTATGTCCCTTATGAACTTGCAGCAGGAATTTACCACCACTCATCTCCTAATGCATGCAACTAACAATTTGTAGTTTTTGCTGGGCATTGTATTGATAAAATCTGCTTGTCCACATCAAGATGTTCCAATCAGCTACTGTCTAGGTTTTTTTTAAATGAAAATCCAAGTGTGCATAGGAGAGACCTGAATTATAGCCTTAGCCTCAGATGTCGTCAGCAGCAGAGCACGCAGCCCCAGTGGGCCCCGGGGCCGAGCTCCCAAAGGGTCAGACTGAAGGCTTCTGGCTGAATCCTGGCCCTTGGGGAGCCCCTGGGGCTATAGTCATAGTTTAAATTTCAGGAGGCTGAAAGAAGCACAAGCCAAAGGAATATTTGCTGATCAAAGCCAGAATCCTGATCATCTAACTACTTTTAAGTCTTTTAAATAATAATATTCTTAAATTAATTTTGCCCTGAATCCAAATGGCAAAGGGATTCTTTTCCTTTCTAGTGACTCTGGCAAAGTCACATCTGGCTGCATGTGTTTAAATTTGCCCGGGGTAAATGGTGTTTTACAGACTAGTCAAAAAGAGCTGCTTCGATAACACACCTCACTCAGTGGATTCGTAACATCCATAAACCTTGCAGCAATAATAATCAAAGAAAACAACAGTAAAAAAAATGAACTATTAAGCAGGAGATTCTTTCAGTAGTGTTGAAGATGATGTTTCTGCTACGTGTAATGGCTGAAAAAATTTCTGCTAACAACCCTAGTTACCTTCTTTCTTTTTTTTTTTTTTCATCTGTAATCATTTCCTCCCATCTGTAATAATTTTCTCCCTCTGTCCCTTCCTATGCTTTCTCTTTCAGAGCTTCTTGACAACAAAACCTCATTGGGGAACAAGAGTAGTTTTTATTCATGGCAGCTCTACGCTTTTGCCTGCTGTAGCTCCACTATTTTGAAAGAAATGTCAGGCTATGAAGTTCACCAGACCATGAAAGAGAAGATAAGCAAGTTCCATTTAAATTTATACAGCCCTTATTTAGAGGTTTTCTTGAAATATTTAACTGTATTTAAAAGTCTACATTTTTGCCAGCCGTAACTTCACTCTCATGTGGCACTATGCATTGTAAACCACAAACTCCAAATAGAACCATGTATTTTGCCTGGTTAATTTCCGAGAAATAGAAATGTTTACTTCTATATTTATTTCCCATTTTAATGACTGCTGTAGCTTTACTGACTTACATTTCAGTTTGCAAACAAGTGTAGGGGGAGTGCATTATTCTCATGTGTGCTATTTCAGTGCAAAATTCAAATGCAGGTTTCACAGGGTGCATGTTATAGAAGCACACACAGTCCCCACCCACAGGATCCCGCCTGTTTAAAAAGCCAACTATCAGGAGACAATACTGAGCACAGAGAGAAAATCTCATTTACCCAGGGCTGCACAGCAAGCCAGTGGCAGAGATAGAAAAAGGACTACCTTTTCGAATACTTTATTCCTTATGTTAGACAGCATTCCTGGATTTTTTTTTTTTTTAATTCTGTCATATGAACAAGAAAAGTTCAATAGGCAGGGTCTGTAGCTGGTGCATGATGTGTAAAAACAGACAGATTAAATTTTTCAATCCATAATCATCCTACCAAGGCCTCCAGCAGGGCCTCCTGCAAAGAACTCAGCTTCTGCAAATATTGGAGGAGCCTCCTGATCCCTTTGCACTTAAACTACTTTGTCGTTTTCCAAAATTGTCAATGGCAGGCAACAAAATCACAGACACCATGAATAAAATCATAGTATTAAATTGGATCAAAGTCCTATGCTCACAGAAGTTCCCTGGAAACCTTATTTTGTCCTATAACCTAAGTAGCCTTATCTATACAAAGCTAAAAATGAGAAATGACATCAATCAGCATTACTATCCCCAACCCATTTGCGGTTCTAGCCCGAAGACCCCAATCCAAATCCCACTACAGATATTAAAAATGAATACATACTTGGCAAATGCTACAACCATTGTGGTTAAGCACTGGCCACAACTCCTCCGGCTGCCCTCAGCCATTGCACGCCCAGGGGACTAGCACTGTCTGTTGAAGCATGTCATCTTTTATGGTTATGGACCTACTAGCTAGATATGTTTAACTGACCGTTCAACTCTACCTGGTAACTCTCAGAAATAAGTATTATTCATCATGCACAGGGATTGCAAAGGAGGCTGTGCTTTTGAGATGCAGGTTACAGGTCCATAATTAAAGTCACAAAGAGCTTAATTATATTTAAAATATATTCTGTGTTAACCAATGGCTGACTCATTAAAACCTGCTGGATTCAAATTAACACAGTTGCTGCAGGTGCTTCTCTGTGAGACAGATCACTCGGCCAAGAAAGGGATGCAGGGAGCAAACGTGGTTTATAGCACAGAGAAGCAAAAAAAACTCTGCAAGTCTACTGTGACCAGGGGAATAACTCTGTTCTGATGTTACCTCTGAGGAACACAGTTGTGCCCACTCTTTGGCAGAGCATGGCAAGGACTTTGGTACAAGTTTGAAAACAACCGTATGACTTCAACACACTTTTGACTCCCTCATCATCAGTGAGTCTAAAAAACCTCTCTTGGAAAACAAGCTAGTTCTGTGCAAGAAAATCTCTTAAAATATTGATTTAAGCCCCAGGTAAAGACTCTTATAATTTATACTACAAATAAACTGAACACTGGGGAACTCACATGTTACAGCCTTTCCATTCTGACAGTCAATCATTTATAATTGTTCTCTGAGACTCATTTCACAGTAAGTTCTGATCCCATCTAACTTTATTGTTATCAAACTGTATTTCTCTACCTTGCTTACAAGAAGTCACAGGAGACAGTATCAAAAAACTTAAATCAAGATATGTGACATCTGACTTCTTGTTATAGCAGAAAGTTAAACAGGTTTGAAGACCCATTGTTCTGGGAATACCTATGTTGACTTCTACTCAAGTTCTTATTGACTTCCATGTGCTTTGCAAATAGTTAATCTGTTCCCCTGTTCAAATAAAATATTTTCTAAGCATCTGGGTACACCACAGAAGTGTGTACTGAATCACCTCAATTTTTAGCCTGTGTATTAGAAAACACAACTGACATGCACTCCAAAGTCATGAAATACCAGACCTCAAAAAGAAAAGCTTTCCAGGTGCAGTCTGACAGCCATCTCCTCCAGTCAAAGATAACCTAAATTCTTTGAACTTCCAATACAACATTGTCATTAATGAAACTTCTTGCCATTGCTGTTAATTCTCCCCATTCATACCGCTCATATTTTCACACAGTAATCCTCTCAGCCTCCTTTAGAATATTAACAATTTTCTTAGCAGTGAAGAACAGGAAAACCACAAAAGACTTTGCTTCATTATAATCAAATAAATGTCAGCTTCTAAAAATAGGTTGTAGCTAGCTCTGTTAATATAATTCTTAGCATAGTAAACCACTATGAGTTTGCTATCAAAAAAAAATGGTTTATGATTGCCTGTGCTAATGCATATTTCACTGGGCTAGTGTTCTTCACAAGGCAGGACTAACTACGTCATTCACAGGTATGCCTAGAGTATTAACAAACTCAGTCATTCAAAAAGCCACAGGGTAGTATTACAAATCACAATATTCAGGCCAAGTAGATAATACAGCATCATACCAATATCAATGTTTTTGACAACAAGAATGTTTAGATCCAACTGTTACAGTTGCAGACCAGAAGAAAGGAGATCCTAACTTACATGAACAGCAAAGCTGGCAAAGGGAAGGTTAAGAAGGTGCTAGCAGCCAGAGGAAAATACTGCCATAGGAACAAAGGACTATAGTCATTTGGATTGGACACCTGGAATAGGTTTCTGACCAGCAGGATGGTACGGCTTTAGAAATAGTGACAGTGAAAAGCAGAAACAGCTTAGGATGAAGCTTGAGAAATTTGTTAACAGCGAGATGTGCCAAGCACGCCTGTAAAAGCAGGGGGCTAAAGCTGGTAACAGAAACACTCTGCCTCCACATTCCTCACATCCAACTCTCTTTCCTTAGGATATATACTTGGCCTCCATGGATTTACACTAATTTACACAAGCTTAAGATCCAGAACAAAAAGGTGGAGGAAAGGTGGTATTTTTTATTTATGTTGACAACTAGGCCAAATTCCCATGAACAGAATTACAGTTCTGCTAACCTCACCGAGTTTACAACAAATGCAAATTATGCTCTTCATGCTGAAATAGTTACTTGACATCAGTTGGCTATACTAGTTACAATCAACCAGCTAAATGCCTGAACTCCTATTTTGCATACAACTATGCCTTCATTTTTATCATACTGAATTTAATTAATTTGACAGTTATATCATTTGCTAATATTTTTACACTACAGCTACCACTGTACTCTGCCTTTGCTCATTACATTTAACATCTTTTATAAAACATTCACTACACACAAACAGCAGCTTCACCTCTTCATTACTCAGCACACGTAGGATCTTACCTTATAGCAGAAATAAAAAAAATCAGAACAGATTAAATGATGAAGAGGAAGCCATGGTAATACAAACTTCAAGAGCAAGCTCATTCATCACGTTAACTATTTCAGGGGCATTTTTTTTTCTAAATATATAGAAAAAAACTAATGGAGATCAGATAAATTGGTTACGGGTTTAGATGCAAAATTATATGACAAAGTTCTTGTCTTTAAATGCACCTTTGCAAAGACATCGCAGACATATTCTGCTCACCCACTTGCTCATTACAACAGCAGTATTAGGAACATTAATCCTACCATAGTTCTAAATAACACTTTCAACTCCAGCAAAACATAACTTATCACTGTGTGAACGGGAGGCAGAATATGTAACGTTCTTTATATTTTTCTTTGCGGTATAAGTTATAACTATGGAATAAAAGTCCAGCCCTCCGATGCTATAGGGAGGAGACAAACTAAGAACCTGCATAAACAGAATTTCTTCATGAAATCACTACATGAATTGCATAGAATGTTTCTTTGGGACACATCCAAGCATCTGATTTGCTAATAAACAGGAACCTGAGTAGGCCATAGCTCTCAGAGACATACAATCAACCTCAGCAGGTGTATTTCACTGAAATCAGAATTCTAGCTGCTTTTCCTGAGAAATAAGAAAAAAATTAAGAAAATAATAACATTAGAGAAAACAATATTTCTTTCAGCAGCATTCTCCATTAAAGAGCTAGCATTGCACTTAGGAGACTGATGCTTAAAATTAATTGCAATGCAAGCTTAAAACTTTCTTTTCTAGCCATTTGCAATTATTCTTTCTCAGCAGCAATCAATGATGTATAATTAAAGGCTACCAAACATTGCTTGAGATTTTGGCATGATTTAAATAAAATTAAGGTGCTGATCAGTTTCTGGTTTAGTGCAGCTTAAAGGCTTGAAGGATTTGAACAAGGCTGTATTGCCCATTAGCATATAGAGATGCACCTACAAAGTGTATCAGGTGCCTGGGCGATGGAAAAGAAATACTACTATTTAATATATGAATTAAAGTGAGCACACTATTCAAGTGTGTCCCTGCTCTGTCCCACATCATGTACCAGTGAATGCCACGACACATGGGAGATGCAGCAAGAGGTGGGAACCTTGTCTAAGGGAAGAACTGCAGTTGGAAACACCTGAGCTACAGCACCCTGTGCTGAAATGCAAAATCAAAGCAACATCATCATGACTAATTTCAGGAGAAAAAAAGGAGTTGTTTTTACATACATATATATTTATATACATATTTCTGTATATACAAATATACATTTTTGAGGAAAAGAGGATCCTAGAGCTTCGCTCAGATCACATTTTAAATACTACAGAAAGATAGGCAGTATCCCAGCTAAGAAGTTTCTGCCTGATAAAATACTGAAAGACAGACAGTGTGAACTCATGTCCTCTTTCCGCTTAACTGGTTTGAAGGAACATTGGTGAGTGTAAGCTGAAGGATGAAAGCTGTTCTTTTTAGTGAATTATTTTCATATTTATCCTGCCTATTTGCCCAGGATGCTTTAAAGGGGTAAATTACATCTTTCTCACTGCATACACTTCTAACTGCCTGAAGGGTAGACTACGGCTGCAGCTACACCCAGATTTACAGGGAGCGCAATATCCCTGCAAACATCCAGCACTATCCAGAAGGGCACGTAAAAAATCTCCGGTCACTTTGGAGAGGTGCGAGTTCCCCTCCCTGCAACCCCATAGCAAGGCTGATGTCAGCCCAGAGGCTTCTCTCCGAGGGATATTCCTCATTGCCAGGGCAGCTGTTTTTACAGAGCTTGTGTTTCTGTAATACGTCCAGAGTATATAGGGTGGGTTTTGAATGGGATTTGAGCTGCTAATGCTCTTAGACTCCCTCCCTGGAAAATTCCAGTCCAATGTCTTGACATTCACAAAGTTGTTTTCATGCTATGACTGTTGTATAGGCCAGGGTGTTGGTTTATTTTCCCCCTTTTTTTTTCAGGGAAAACATGATATATGCTAAACTAGCAGAATAATCTTATGCATTTTGTTTCATTACAGTTTGCAGGAGCGGTTGGAGCAGACCCTGTACCCTGTAATGTTGTATCCGAGAGTAACAGAGCCAGGAGCTTAGGGGAATTTTGCTGTCTACAATTAAAACTTCCTAAATGCTATCAATTCGGTAGATGAAATTAACGCTACTAAGCTCATCTCTTTCTACAAAAATGAAATCTGTGCTAAGTGAGTATGGCACCTTTGTTTTGAAAAACACATTTACTCTCCTGGGTGTTTGTTAAGACTTGCAGACCATAAAAATAGACAGTAATTTGAAGCATTTTATCAAAATAGTCTTTTAGAACATTTAATACAAATCAACACAGATGTACCCAGCTCAGAGTGCACTCTGCTAATTGTCAGGTTTTTTCCCCAAATTTGCAGATGGTGGAAAGTATCCTTGTAATTTTTACATCTTGCCTATTTGCCCGGGATGCTGATATGAAATAAGTAACATCTTTTCTCTTATGACATTATCACTATCCTTGCAGCACAAGCTTTAATCAACTTGTATTAATTAAGCAAGGGGCCAAATTTTCTGCCTAGTAACATTGCTTCAAAGTCTGTGATAAAAAAGCAATGATGACTTAAAAGATCAAAGAAAAAGCTAATAACTAACACTTCTGCACACAGATACAGTTTCAAATTTCCATAGGAAGCATCTCATGGTAGGAACCGCAAGACTCAGTTTGCTGTTGCTGGGGTTTCTGCATTTGTTTTATTTTTGTCCAAGGCTGATTTTTAAATCTTAGCATGTCTGGTCATCAGGGACATATCTTAGTAGAGACAAACTAGAGAGCTTTTGGAATTGAATGCCATGTGTTGGAGGCATGCTGAGGATGGTAGCCAGTGCTCGAATGAATTTCAATAAACCTTCCTATGAGACAAGCCTTCCTAGATACGAACAGCACTCACAGCTCAGGTTTTCGTTACAGATATTTAATTGACTAGGCTTGCATAGGATGATACCCTTGATACTGATCCTTGAACTTACTATTTCAAGCAGGTTTAAAAGTAAGCTGCATTCACCGACACATTTAAGTAAATTCAAATAGTTTTAAAATAATTGGTCTCTAAATAATAAATTATTTTTCGATCACTTCTTTCACATATCATAAATCAATGTCCTGATTACCAAAATGTCTGATCAGGGTATTTTCTGTACATTTACAAAAGTCTTAACTGACACAACGAGACAACTGACACAGCTAACCAAATTTTGAGTTTGCATGTGTTGATCACCATTCTCTACCTGAAATGCAGTACTTAAAGCTGTTAAATTTCTTGTTTGGTTATTCACAGACTAGATCCTTCTTACCAAAGGTTATTGCTATATATGTAGTACAAAACATCTCTACCCTTAGATGTCTCTATTACAACAATTAATAAATAATTTGGATATGCCAATCTTCTCATTATTTGTTACTCACCTTACGCCAGATATGTGTTTATATGGTAATACTCAATTCTTAATGGCTCTCCAGCATTTTGTCACATGGGATTTAGCCTCACACTTTATTCGTGCCATAGGCAATGCAAAATATGTCCTTTCCCCTAGTCAGTCTAGCCAGAAGTGGTTCTGTAGCTTTGTATCCCCTCTTTAAATTCACTCTCCCTGACATTTCAGTGTCCTTTACCATAGTTGTCTCAGTAAGACATCCTCCCTGGAACATGGTCTGAAATTTATATTATTTTATACCTTTTCATTAAAAACTGATGGTAGATCTAGTGTAACATGGTATCCAGCCATGACATATGCACCACAGTAGCAATTTGTATTCCAAAAATATCCAGTAATATTACATTTTTCAGCAGAAAAATTCCAAGGCTGGAAGACATACTCTGTTAAATTACCTGATCAGCTCTTTCTCTTCCTAGACAAAAAGCCATGTTCCCTGAGTCTGCAGAGTCTCTTGTGAATGAAATTCAAAGCTAACTGATCCTTTTCTGATTCGGGGCACATGAGGAAAAAGGAAATCCTCACAGTTCTCTCTAGTCTGCTCTGTCCCCATCCTGAGCCCCAGTCTTGGGAGACACAGGTGCAGATGACAAATCCTGGTCCACTGACGATAATGTTAGAATTCACTTTTTCACAGGATTGCAATCTGTAATGTGGAGGTTCGGCAGCACAGAAAGTAATTTTTCTAGGACGCTGTTCTTTCAAAGTACTTCTGCATCTTTCTCAACAGCCACCTCACCCTCAGGACAGCATCCCACCACCTCGACTCGACTCCAGGCCTGTTCTATTTTAACCTCCCTTCTTTAGGCTATCTCACTAAGTTACCTTGACCTCCAAAGGGATTTTTATGAGGAAAGGCTTACAACAAATAAAAAGAACCCATGCTGCACAAAGCCACCTAACCCTACCTTTTCTCATACAATGTAACCTCGCCTTTGCCAGAAGCAGTCAGGCTCCCTCCTTTCAGGCCTTTGGTATCTCACCACCACTTGCTTTGTGGCTAACTCTGAATTCAGCTGTCTGAAACTACTATGTTTGAAAAATTGGCTCTAGAGAGAAAGCATTTCAGTTGAAGGTAATGTTTTTAATTTCCTTTTGGTGCATGCAAATCATTAGAAAAGGGACATTTGAAGTATCATTAATGAAATCACAGAGATGTTATACAAAAAGTAAAATAAAGTCCCTTAATTAGATATTAGGTTAACAACTCTTAATAAACTTACATAAAGTTAGTCAATCAATGCTATTCTCTCTCAGTATCCCCAGAGCAATTAAAATTCAGTGCTCTGCAAGATCCATTTAATGATTTGGCAAGGTCTATTTTGGAACCATGTGCACAGCATTAGTATCAGAACATTGTACAGGATCCTATATATGTTATACAAGATTCCTACTGCAGCATGTTTGTTGGTCCTTCAGACAAAATGACTCACTAAAAGACTCACCTATTAGATCTCAGATGTCAACAGGAGGTATGTCCAGCAGCTTTGAGGTCACTCCATATAAATGACATAAAGTGAACGAGATCATTAGAATATCCATCAACTGTATGGTCAGTCTGACGGTGTGGATGTTGTGAGAAGTGTGGTTGTGAAAGCTAAAATAAGCATGGCTTTTCTTTGCATGCGGATATATTCTCAGAGGTCACAGGAATGCAACATATCATTTTTCAACACTTTACTGAAAGAGGACAAAATAATTCACAAACATGCTTATTTTATCTGTCCCTCCAGCAGCTGCTGTATGTGTACAGCAATTACTTTTCAATATTGAAGTGCTTACAGCAGAATTCATCAGTGCACATTGGTCCTTTTTAAAGCAGGTTTGAAGATAAAGAGTTCTTGAAATTGATGTAAAGGCATAATGAAAAACAAACTTAAAGACTAAAGTAACTTTAAAAAAATAATTTTTAACAACCTTATTCCTGCCAGGATGTGTACTCGCATACAGTCATTTGCTGTGACTGGATAATGGTGATTATAATTTGTAACTTTTTTTACATTCTTTACTGCTTATTATAAGAAGTACTAAGCAATTATTAAAAAAATGTAGACTTTATGTGAAGAACACCTTATTTGACAATTCAGCTCACGGGAAGCCTGTGAAGTTCTGTGGTGGTCTGTGATGAAGGAACTCTTTTCTAGCAAAGACAAAAGATGTTATGGCAAAGGAAGCGTGAACCTACGCTTTAAAATTTGTTCCTCCCTCTCAGGAGGCCAGAACTACCAGGAAATTTGCTCCCTAACAAAATAATTTGAAAAACAGTGATGGGCTTAACAATCAAAATCATACCTTAACCTGCCAGTGGGAAAGATGGTGGATGCATAATTAGTATTGTCCATGCCCAGTGCCACTGCAGCTCCTTCATTTCTGGTGTGGGGAAGTAAATGTGCCATGGTTATAAAGAACATTTATTTACCACTGAGAACAATGACCCTGAAGTGAAAAATCAACGTAGGCACTTGGAGATAATTCAACTTCCTCCATAGTAATATACAATGTTGTCTGGTTTTAGGGTTGCTGTTGGTTTTGTTTTTTCTTTGAACAGCACAGCTGATGTTACCTGAAGGCTTTCTACAGCTCTGAAGGTCTGCCTTATTAAAGACTGAGGTCTGTGGAGAACGCACTGTGTCCCAGAATGTAATGGCTTCTAGATGCAAGGTAAGAGTCATTGGCTATTTCCTATCAATAAATCATACTAAAATATCTCAGCATTTAGTCTAACCTCAAGAGATAATCACACATGGTGATTTCTCCATGCCTGACCCAAGACACAAGCCACAGAAAGTATTTCAGAAATTTTGGTCTGCAAAATAAGCTGCTAAAATAATCTAGAGAATCACACATAATAATTTTCTGCTTTGTCAGGCTCATGTGAGTAGTATTTTCATAAAGGCAGCAGTTTCCAAAGGGGTTGTTGTCCTAGTTCTAGAATTAACTGAAAAATGACTTCTCTTTGTCTAATGCCTGTAGCCTAATTTAGGAATGCACTTCAGGTCTATCAGTTGAGAAAAGAGGACACAAGCAGATGGAACAGTATTAGGCAGTCTGTCTATGGCAGAACTAGAAAATGATTCATAGTTTTGAAACCACAGGAAAACTGTCCCTCTTGCAAACAAATACTCCATCCAAACTGTCACTGTAAGGACTGGTTTTGTTGGACTTTTGGAGCTTTGTCTCTTTAGCTGATTCAGACTCAGAGACCCATGGGTCCAGCTTCTCTTGTTTCATCTATACCATATCCAACTAATCCTTTGAGCACTCAGCCCACACTCTCTGTGTGATCCAGCAAGAGCATTGTGATTTTGTAAGCTTTAAAGCTATGTGTTTTCAGTAATACATAGTCCCTCTCCATGAAATAAGAGTACAGGCAGGCTTTCCTTAGGATGCAACACATCAAACCAAAGAAGATATTTTAAATAACAAAGATCTAAGATTGCTGTGCACACAGCTAGAACTCCTTCATAAGAGCAGCAGTATAAAAACCAGTATATTGTAGTTCGATATGTACACAGTCACAAAAAAGAAACCACAGCCCAGAGACTATTTTCCATTACATTCAAATCACTCTAACAGAGATGTAAATTAAAACACATTTTGGAAGCTCCCTAAAATGATAGAACCTTTTCCTCCATTTCAGGTAAAAGTGCAATCAATTTCTGCTATGAATCTTTACATTTTCCCTAGGTTTACTCAACATAAGAGAGATGGACATTTAACTTCAGAAAAGGTCCCACCATTTGTCCCTTCTATTTAAAACAAATGCTTTAGGACAAGGATGTTTTCCTCTGGTCGATGATCCATGTCTAGCAAAACAGACCCAAGATCTCCACTGAGATCGTAAGAGTATTAGGTAAGATCACTTACACCACATGAGTGGGTTAGTGTACAAGCCATACAAGCAGTAATAATTTATATGACCTTCTCCTCTGCTGATAACGTTAGCTCAGTTCTTGCCCTTCTTTGTCTCTTCTCTGCAAGGAACTTCAGAATTTATTCATCCCCTACAAGTTAAAAAATCCTTGAGCTTCACTCAAATGCATCAGGGGATCTGTGAAAGTTTGTCACAGATTATGTGTCGATGTAGGCACTGTTACTTGGAGAGTACATTATTGATAAAAGCTAAATATTTCATCTTTCTTCACTATCTCTAAACAAAACTGACATTTACTTTCCAGGAGGCTGAAAATTCAGCCTTTTCAATATTATAACAAGGAAACATGCTGGTAATTTCTCTCTGAAGAAAACAGATACCATGGCCTCTCTGCAGCTGTAGCAGAGGAAAGTCACTGTGTTCACTCCCTTCCCAAAGAGGGGTCTGGAAATCCAGAGGGGTGCCCCAGCAGCCGTGCCTTGCGACATGCTCAGCACACAGCCCGGGGTACACCCAAGTGGGAGGAGGGACAGTTTCAATTCTGTGTTTCTATCACTTTTATAGGTCAAGTCCAACCCACCCTATTAGCTGCATGCAGGTGTTTCTGAGTGTGTTTGTGCTTTAATTATTTATAACATCAGCTTCATATTTTATGGATTATTCTGCATCAGTTCTGGTACTTGCCTCATGCATTATGCATGCACCTGAATCTGTTCTGATGGTAGGCATAAAAGACACAAAGCATGTCTCTCACCTGTATGCTTTTGATTAAAAAAAGAGCATTTCTAACCCTGAGCCTGAATTGAATCCCAAATGTGTCCTCCTTTGTCCCATAACTCCACATCCTTCAATGAACAAAAGGTAGAATTTTTTTTCTCTTCTCCCCCACCCATTTTACTTTTTGGCCAATGTCAGCTTTTAATAAAAAAAATTCCCTCATAAAATGCACTTTTTTCTGAGTGCTGGTTCAGAAGTAAAGAAGCAAAGACCTTTTCTAAAATAATATCTCTGAATGAACAGAAGTCATCAAGTCTAAAGTCTCAAAACACAGACATTGCAGAGTACATTGCTGGTTTACTCTAACAGGCATCAGAGAAGACAAGGGGATACACTGTTTTGACAATACTAATGCAGCTTACTGTTTAAAAGATGTGACAAATTATTCATAAGTTTGAGTAGAAATCCAAGTTAAAGTTATTGGGTTTTTTTAATTGCTAATTGGCTCACTGTGCCACGCACCTCATTAGCAATGCTGCATTCCTTTCTTCTCTTTTTCAATGTAACTGACAGACCTTCTTTCCCACAGGTCCCCAGCTTTTCAAAAATAAAAGACATTTTTCAAAGTTGTCCTAGTCAAGGAGGAAACAATTTTATGGCACAAGGAATACTCAGGTTGGACGGGGGAGACACGGGTGCAGAGGTACACAGGCGGGCATTGCTCCCACTCGGGCTGGCGCCCAGGGAAGGGCCATGCCAATTCCGCTCACTGTGCTCCAGGGAATGGCTCTGACCTCCACCAGCCCAGTGCCACACAGGAGGTCCTTTTCTTTTTCCTTGAAAGCTAACTTTCCAGTAAAATTGTCAAGATAGCTCTAGCAAATGACAACCCAGGAAAGAGTTCTTCAATCACACAGAAATATTTTAAGAGAAACACAGCAAAATTATGTAAATAGATTTAAATTGCAGCCTCCTGCATTCTTGGTAATTGTTTTGCCTCCTACACCACTGAGTTCTGAGCATGGAGAAGAGCCTGATGCTTATTATAACTGATCGACATCAGCCCTTGGTCCAAGCAGACGCTAATCAGCATCCTGCATTCAAAATACTATGGGTATTCAACATGGAGAGAGCACTGTTTGATTTGGGGTGTTATTCTTCCCCATTGCCTTCAGCAGGACTGTTAGCTGCCTGCATTGAGGTGCCTGACAGGTAACCTAGCTGGTCTCCAGACAAAGACCTTTGAAAGAATGGAGCTCTTATATGTGTCTGCAACCTAAGGAAATTATGTCACCCAGAAAATTTCAGACCCTATTTTTAATCCAGTTTAAATAAACTAAAATTACCTTACCTGTCTTCTCTACTCATGGCCCCATTTGTGAGGCTGAAATGAACTTCAGCATGGTTTCATCAAATGATGATTTTTTCCAATCAAACTTAGGAGACAAAAAAAAATAAATTAAAACATCTGTGCCTTTACTCATGGCAGACTTGACTGAATACTCTCCTTTATCCCCTTGCCAGAGCACAGTTGTGTGCTGTCACACTTCTCTCAGCTAATGTGCAGTCTTGCTGTAAAGGTGGCAGTGGTTTGCACCAGTCTCCACCAAAGACAGCAGCTCTCTTCACTGCGTAGCCACAATTCGAGCTCACTGTCGGCAACACCACAAGACGCAACCTGCCCTCCAGCCTTCCAAGGCAACCCTTGGTCTTCTCTTACTGAGTTACATTACAATTTTTTTTCCATTCCTGTATTCTGCAGTATTCAGATATTCCCACCCTACCAGTCTTGACTTTGGGCTGCCAGCTCCTGGTTTTAGCTGTAATCTTCCCTCATACCTCTTAGGACTGTGCTTTGTCAGGCTTCCAGACATTCACCAATCCAGGCAGCTTTGTGTTCGAAAACCCTACACAAATGGCCACTGCACTCTCATTATGCACCCTCAGCATGGGGAGGAAGGCCAATACACGCACAATTTGATACAGACGTCGTCACTTTGACAGGCCTGCTTTAAAACACATCCATACCTTTTCAGCAAAAGTTTCAGAAGAATGGGGGAGACTTATGCATAAACTCAAAAGTAAACACATTTAAGTATTTTGTGTAGTAGGTTTTGATACTCGTTTGCAAGTAGGTAAAGGTTTTGAAGCAGAGAGTTTTAGGGAGAACATGACCTCTTCCAGATGGCAAAATCTAGGATCCTACCAAATAAACTTTCTCCCAGAATATATGAATTGGATATTTTCTCCCCAAATTTTCTAATGGCAGAGAAAAGTGCTATGTGCCTGCAGAAAACTGAGAATTGTGTTGACAAAAATGACACCTAAGGAAACAACTTGTGCTATTTTTCATCTCATAGTTAAACCCGAACAGTTCCCATAACACACAGATACAGAAAGTAAAAGGAGCAAGTGAGACTCAGAAGAAAAAAACACTTTACTTTTGAGGAGTTCATCTCACCCAGTGATTGCTTATGGCCAGACTCAGTGGAGTACTCACGTACACAAGCCTCTTAATCATTCAGCAACAGTTTCATAAGTTGCCATTTAACTCTTGTTAACCTGTCCAAAGGAAACTCTTCAATAAAAAGGAAGTAGTTAAGGAAATGTAACTGTGACTCACTTGTCACTTAAAAAGGGCCATACTGATTTTTTTTTAGCAATGCTAACATGCAGGAAAAACTTGCGCTTGGTTTATTTCTTTCTTTTCTACAACCATCCTCTTTCCTCAGTCCCTCATTAGATAGTAAATCTTCATTTATATAATTGTGTGAGGTAACAATGGTATCTGCAGCACCAATTATGACATTTTAATTAGCTGGCCAAATGTTCCCAATCCTGGTTTTAACCTAATTAGTATATTTTGAGGTTTGAGCGGTTTACTCATTACCATACAAATGTTTCTATAGTGCAAACTTCCAAAGCAGGCTGACGTGAATGAAAAGACTGTCACAGAGCTCAGTAAGATAGGAGTGGGTATTTACACCTCATATCAGAAGTATCAGGTACCTGCCTTTCTAGATAACATGAACTGGTTCTCAGCCCTTCTGTATCCAACTAAGATAAGGCAAGGAGTAAATATCCTCCATTTAGATTTATAGAGTACTTTTTATCTCTAAAGTGCTTTGCAGGCATTAACCACATAATCATTAAATATTGATATTTGCATGATTAATGCTTTGTTGTTACATTATATGAGAAGAAAGATACAAATGTTGGGAGAAGTAATCTGCCTTGGAAGCTAGCCATGATTTTGTGCATAGTAACTCTGTAACTTGTGTTTCAGATATGCTCCTATTAAAAATCTGGCAGCTTTAGAAATAGAACTGTGGATGTAGTGATCCTGGTGCAATATCCTCAACTTCATTTCATCCTGTATCAATAATTTGGCTGAATTTAAAACATTATGCCTAGAAGGACCATTTTCTGCAACAAGCATTCTTTGAGGTTTTATGCAGCACTAAGTCTGATGGATCTCAGGTCAGCATCCTGGTTTGGGCATTTTATGGCCCCCATGTGCATCACACCTGTAATGTTTCCTTTTGTACAGTAAAGGGAAAGGAGAACAACTGCTAATGAGACATTTTTCTTCTCTCTGAGTTTACTCATTTCTTGCATGTTCTATTTTGTGACTTTGGACATAATTTTTTTTTAGTTCATTGCTTACAGAGGGGAAAAAATATACATATCAAAAATATTTTTCATTTGACTAATAAGTTGCTTCCTTGTTACTTAAAAAAGACAAAACTTAGCTGCACCAAGTAGGCAAAGTATAAAGAGCAGATCCTCAGCTGTTATAATTTAGTACAACTCTGACAGACTCTGACCAAGTTGCCACAGCTGAGGATAGGGTTCCAGAGGGGGTCTCCTTGTTATTTATTTCTCTATTACATATCTCTGCTAAGTCAGAAAGTTCCTGCTTTTCATTAATACAGTTCCTGCAAGAGTTACACAGAGGTAACAAATGAAACCCAAGAAGATTCTTTGTAATCTAGTGGACCTGCTTTATCCAGCTTCTTTCCTGTCCTTCTAATATTCCTCCTAAGACTCAGCATATGAAGAACCCATTTCAACTAATCACCACTTGAAGAGAAGCAACTGACAAGATTTTTCGTTTACATTTAGTTTTTAAAACTCCTTGGAAAGATCGTTAATTGTGAAATACAAGTGATTGTGCTGGTATTTTTAATACTTGGCCAGAAACAATGTCGTTCCCTCTTCTTCTCAATGACTTTATAATAGATTCTGAAACTAGCAAGAAATACAGAATGCATGAAAGTGAAGAAAAAATACAAATTTAAAGCTTATTTAGATACCAGGTCATTGAGTGTTCCTGTCGGAAGTGCCTAGGACTCTTTGCTACACTCAATCTGCAAATAGCTTGCTGCCTTACCCAACTCAGAGATTGCTCTCCCCTGGGGAAGCTCAGGGGTGTCTGGGTTAGCTTTGGGGCTGCATAAGCAGCAAGTCACAGCTCCCAGGAGGCTCTGTTGCATGAGAAATACTTGTCACAACACAATAAAGATGGCTTTTATGTTATTCCTAGCATGAACTCACTTGCTTCTGTTTTTATGCATGATCCCTAAATATACCCTCCAAATTCTGGATAGAGGCAACAGGCACATTTTTATGGTTATGATAAACCATTACAATGTGGCACAGCTAGTAGAGGGCTAGACACAGCCACTAAAATAATCCAGGAGAGGGATGGTAGCCAAGATATACTAGCTCTGTGATGTATTATTCTTTAAATACCCTCTGGTATAAAATTCTTACACTTTTTTTCCTTTTTCCCTTAGCTTTTGACATGCAGGATGGCAAGTGGCTTACGAGCAAACTACAAGCTTCCATGTGCTGTTGGAGAGGTATTAGCTGGTATAAATAACAGGGGTTTGAAGAGCAATAACAAAAGTCTGCTCTGTGCAGTAAGGAGGCATGCAATAAGCATGCCTGGCAAATAGGAAGTCCAGTGATTACTTTCCTAGTATTCCAAGCACTATAGAGTAGAAACTAGTGCTCAAGAAGATTTATCTCAAGTCAGAATAGAAACCCTGCTCATCTACACTGAACAGTTGCACAGAATGAACTTGGGACTACAGTGGAAGAGCAGCCCAGATATGTAATACTCTCCGAGACACACAACAAAATAGCCAGTCTCCACTGAGTGTTAAGCCAATGCATGCTGTTGAATGGATTCACTCTGCTTATGCCTTTTCAGGGCAGCAGCAGACTTGCAACAATTATTTTTATATTTATATATTAATTTTAAGCAACACACAAGTTTTTCAGTCTCCACCATCACGCATGGAAACCTTACTCTGAACAAAGGCTATTATCTGTACCAGCTCTGCCAGTGTGATTTGGTTTTGTGATGACGCGCATTAGGGACTGTTATAGATTGTATTTACAAACACTCATACTGGTTTTGCATTTGAGATTTCTTTTAGAAAACAACCAACATCCCAACAGTGACAAGCTAGTTATATACTCAGGGAGTTCTGAAGGATGCAGAGCAGCACCCCTCTACTGTGCAACCACCACCAGCACCATCCAAAAAACTATCAGTATCATTCTTACTCAGAGTCACAGCATCAATTTCCCAACAGAACATATGTCATTATAGCTTGCTACAATCTTGGCACCACTAGATTGTGCTGATGTTATTTTTGGCCTGATAACAAGGGCCAAGGACAGCTGTAGCACTACCCTGATCTTACTGATATTGGTGACAAGACACCAATTTGCTGGAATATGAGATGGAAGAAGCCTTTGCTACCCACAAGCAAACAGCACAAACTGAAAAAGAACAGAAAAGCCCACCCTATTGTATATTTTGGGGGTTTTTGGCAGGACCACTATAATCAGATATGTATATTACAGTCTAACAGTTTAATGAAAATACAGAATTTGTAAGAATTTCCGTATAAGAGTTATGGCAGACTCTCATTCATGCTCCTGGGAGAAGGTCTTGTCAGCAGCATGTTCACACTGATACACTGTAAAGTGCTGCAGCCAGCAAAGGGTTAGCAGTACCCTGTTCACCATACGTTCAGGTTGAAATAACCTCTAAAACAAACGTGAATGTGTTTTTACGGGGAAATTGTGCTGTGCAAAGCTGAGGTGACAGCGATGTTAGACAACCATGTTTATTTTTAAACTTCTGGTGGGAATTTGTAATTTTTTTTTTTTTTAATGGCTAGCCAGCAAGCTTTGAGAAGAGGGCTTTGGAAAGACTGCGACTTGAAGCACCATTTCCCTTTCCAGCAAGAAGTGTAAGAGGAGCAAGTACCAGTTTGTCAAATCTTGGTGTTCAACCATTCCTTTATGCCCCCAAAAAAGGCATTTCCTCAGAACCCTACACAGGTCAAGACTGCTGAACATATTTTTCTAACCCATCTCAGATACATACAGCATGTAAATCATCCATTTAAGAAGGCAATAGATGGCAGGACAAGAATGCCAATAACACTGCAAAGTTTAGCTGCACAAGGAATATTGTCTAAACTATGCCTCATATTAACACTAACGAGCTCTACTTAAAATCTAGTTCTGAACTTTCAGAGGCTTGTTTTGATCTCCAGTAATTAGCATTCATTCATTAAAATTCATTACTTACAAATATGCATATTATGAAAAGCAAGAAAGTCATGCACATAAAGGGAAATAACATCTTTTATTATGGAAGAGTAATTGTACTGGTTATCTATGTTTGACTTCATATTACAACTTTATTCTGTTACCGTTTTTAAGCATAGTGTTAATACAATCTTTGCAGCACACCAAATAATCAGACATCACAGCTGTGGGAATCTGTTACCTTGCTACAGATTTACCCTGTGGCTCTCCACAAAGACTTGGGACTGTTAACACCAGGACTTGTTCTACCCAGCCGCTTTGTTTGATAAAGATAATACTCTTGTGACATGTGAGCCTAATAAAGAGATTTTAGCAAAAAGATTATTTATTTATTTACTTATTTATTTTGCCTTGGATCCAAACATTGCTTTGGGGCCCAAATACTTTTAGTGATTGTTTTCATTCTGGTCACCACTTTTAGGCTTTGTTTAAAACTAGATACTATCTTTCACCTTTCGATATCTCAAAAAAAACCCCTCATCTACAATTTTCCTAGAAAACACTAGTTGGGGAAATATATCCTAATTTCCCTAAAACTATTAAAAACAGTTGACATTTCTACCATCTCCAGTGATTATGTGAAGTTCTTTAAATCAAGTTTTATCTGGTTGCAACAGATCTGGTATTTTGTCTACTATCTAAACAGCATTTTAAACTGTATTCCACAATCTATCATCCTTTTACAATTTATAGATTTTTAAATGCTATTTTTTAAATATATTTCTTCACAGCTTCTTTATATTGGGCCTCTACTATAGTGTTTACTGCTTCCTGAAAATAAAAATGTAGCATCAAATAAAGGTGAGGCAAACCCTTAATATTTAACATTTCTCATAAACTGATTTGAGATGAACACCTGTGACTGTAGGCACAGTTAACCAACACATCAATAGGACCTCATTTTGAAGAACTCTGGTGTTTATTCTTTAAATCTCAGTAAAATAAATTATGTTTATATATGCCAAAGCAATTATCCCATCAAACAAAGGTGCTTTCACACAGCTCAAGTATAAGTAACAGTGGTAGGCTTTTCATATTTTTCTTACAGTTGGAGTCATTTATTTTAAAAGCTATTCAACAGGAAAGAAACACTTCACACTGCCATTTCCAACATCCTTAAAGTATTATTTTTAAAACCACCTAAAGAATTCAAAAGCGGGGGCACAATTCTCTGTTGATTACATTTTTATAAGTTGTTATAAATTTTTTATAGAAAGGAATTGCTTGCTATTAAATACTCCAGGGTTTAAAAGTTATTTCTATAGAGCTATTTTTAATTTATACACACACAAAAATAGCTACATTAAAGGACACAGCAAAGTCACCCAATTGAAAGTTAGCACATGCCAGAATTAGAGAGGCCCAAGAAATCTTCCCTCTATCTGTTTCTATGTGCAACTTTTCTACTGCAAGTAGCAACACAAACATGGGATATCACTGTGGAGTCAGAGATTGGATCGGAAATGCTGGGGGAAGAATAAGGTTCAGTGGGCAACCACAAAACTAGCAATTTCTGACTTTTGAGGGCATGATGTCAAATCCATTAGGTCTCAATTTACAATACTGAGATTTTTTTAAAGTGAGAAATTAACAAACAATTAGATCATACTGTTACAATTATATTTCCTCAGCTATTTCCTTCAGTTCAACTGTCCCTACTGCCACTGGAGGATCCTGCAGGTGTCAGACTTGGGGGCATGTGCACTGGGCAGAAAGTGTATGGGTGGGATGAGAGCCCAGCAGCTCCACCTCAAGCTGGGATTGCTGCTCTGGTTCTGTGCTGTGTGGTTTACGTAGCATGCAACATTACTGCTGCTACTTTGGCTAAATTAAGTTTTAGCTCTTCGGTGTTTCATATTCGTATATTAATTAGGCTAGATACCAGACTATTGGGGAATACAAAAATGTGGAAGAGAAACAGCAACTTGTAACAGCTTATAACCCAGTTAACTGGAATACACAGGAGAAGGAACTGTGCCTTTTCTGTAAACCCAGGGGCTTCCAGTTAAATATCAAACACCTTCTATGAAAGTCAAAGACATAAGACATAGTTTATAAAAATTTTAAAGAGTCTTCTCTACTGGAAAAGGGCTGGGCAACCTCTGCCAGCAGAATGTTTTCTGCAGGTATTAACTTCACCCCCAAAATTTCTGAGCAAGTTTCTGCATTCCACACCAACTGCTCCCTGTTCTTGCAGAAGAAAAAAAGTCCAGACTGTGGAAATCAACTACATGAGAACCATTTCTGGCTGAATTCACCCACATGCAGACTATACCAACGCCTGGCACAGTAGTCAGGTTGCAATTAACATGTACCATAACTGCAACTAGATCAAAATCAACACGGAGGAAAACTCAATTCAGCTGCACGTAGTTGAATCCTTAGCAAAGTGCCTGATCCCATAATCCACACCAAGGAAGAGCACAGCACAGCCTTGAGAAAAGGGAAGTCAGACCCTTAGTTTTATGAACAGGGGCATGTATAAGATTAAGATGCCAAAAAAAAATAGTCTTCTCCCCCTTCTTTTCCCTCCCTCTTTCCTTTTTTCTTGTTTTGCATTTGCTGTTCTAATTGATGTTCTGCAGAAGACAAAAGCCCAGAAGAGCTCAGTACACTGGCAACATGCCTGGAAAGGTGACATATTGCACATATATTTTTCATATGTTTTCAAAAATATCCATGCAATATTTTTTTTGCTTGAATTACTGTACGTGTTTGGCAGAGCAACACCCCTCCCTTTATCCTGGGCAACTACACAAGGACATTCTGCCTTCAGTTCCTGCTTAAAATTCCCACAGAAAGAGACTCCTTCAGAAAAGCATCCCTTGCTCAAAGCAGCTCTGAACTATTCTTGTAACTGTCAGCAAGAGCTTGAAAATAAGCAGTGGGAATGTGCTGCTTTATAATAGATCCCGATATGAAGCAAAAAGCAAGTGTGGATTTCAGGGTACGGTTCAAATCACAAGCAGAGCCACCAAACAATACAGTCCACGGATACAGAGTTCCATATCTGAGAATTATCTTATTTTATTCTTATTCCTAATCTGTCTTGGTGTGTTAGCATAAAAAAAAGGCCCTTCTTGAATAATAGCTGCAGCCAATCTCTATCCTCCAGATAAAAGATTTTTAAGCCAGTGAAGTAAAATCCACATGGACTTGGAACATGAATCCAACTTTAAAACATGTCTGTGCAATTTTTTTCACAGCTCTGTATTTGTCCTACCTGCACTTGAGTTATCTGAACACCTGCCAGGCTTCATCCGAAGACGACGTGCTTTAGGGCAGCGTTGTGAGCTTGTTGGAGTGCAGCACTGACACATCACTGCATCCTCATGGACTCCACCTCGGAGCTGGCCAAGCTGTACTGAGTCTCTGCAAGATGCTGCAGACAGGCTGAACCCTCATCACACATGCTTGGTTGAGGACCCATGGGAAGGTGTGAAATGCTCATTTACTCAGCGCAGTAATTTAGAACTTACGTTTTGCACCTGCCATTTTGATGTAGTGAGTACAAAAAGTAAGTAAAAAATCTAACACTGAACACGGGCGTTTAGGAAATGCTAAGATTCAAGTTTCTGTTCTTTGAAAGTCTGAAAACACATTCTCCTAGAAACAGGTTGTCTACAGTTTACTTTGTTCATTCATCCTTCAGTTCACACTTGGGAGGCTAAAGATCTGTATATATCCCTCTATATTTCATTTAAGAGCCAAAATTGATACTGTTAAGGATATAGCCCTCTAATCTGATAGTGAAACTGAAATTTGCCACTAAGGTGCCTGAAGGAGAAAACAAAGTTAGTGTTGTAGTAGGTTTTATGAAGACTTAGTGGAGAATAAATTTAAGTCCATGTAATGCCAGTGGCTTTTTCCCCGGCATCCAGGATTTTTTTTATCCATAAATGTAGTAAGATTTGAAAATTCTTGTATTAAACTGTTAAGAACTAGTGCAATTTCCTTTTCGAAGTTTAGCTTTATGAATTGAGTTGTAGTTCAACTACTGCTCAATACCTGTAGTTAGAAGACATAGCAGACATAAAAATACTGCTTGTGTCTCCTCAGCTATCCAATGAGACATTTTTTCTTCTAACCATTGGAATTATTCCTCAAAATCAGCCTAGAAGCCTGCACTTCCAGTTTTTTGTGAATATGCTAATCCCTTTTCACTGATGGCAAATATTCCCACCAGCATCAGTTAGTTTTGGATCAGACAGTACAGGCCTCAGCAGATACATCCTGAAGGCAAAAGAAGGTCAGCCAATGACTTACAGCAATGCTAGATCATACCCTTTACATACAATAAGGAAGAAGACGGCTGCAGGGTGTAGGACAGCAATCTGCAAAGTTTGAATGCTCCTATAGCTTGAGCACCAGTGGAGAGAACTCAGCATAGGCTCCCAAAGCTCCAAACCCTATCAGACTCCTTCAACCTAAACTCAGGCTTTTGTTCCCGAGTTCTGCTCATCCCACTAGACAGTCCCTTCCCAGGCAAGGAGTCCAATTTGAGTGGCAGGTGCCTGACATGCTTTCAGGAGAAATTACCTTCCTGCTTACCTTGCTGCTTACCTTTCCCTTCAGAGCTCCTCCGTACAGCCCTGTGAAGGACACTGAGGAGCAGGAGGTTTTTAGTTAACACATACACAGAGATAAAGCAAAGGAAATGTTTCTTTCCCATGTGAAGACGCTTCCCATGTTCACATTTGCTTGCACTGAATTTCATCTGCCATTTTATTACCCAGTCACTCAGTTTTATTTGCTGTACCCTCATAAGCCAGGTCCTGTATACCAGGATCTGTATACCTGTTACAACTGTCAGTATAACACTGGATAACTTAAGCCTCAGGGGACAAATTAAAAAAAAAAAAATTTAAAAGTGTCTCTTTTCTGAGACAAGTTTTCCTAAGTGCACATGAGAATGATGGATAATCTGTAGGCTAACCTACACCTGCTGCGTCCAGTATCAAGGTCAGAGTGCTGAGGAACTAGCCCACAGCAGAAAATACTGCTCTGAGTTTTATTTACTGGGGCATCGTAGTTACTCTATCAGTTACATCTTGCTATACTTACTTACTGTGCACTCTTTCTATTGCTTTATTTAATCATCTGCATACTGATAGCTGTTTCTGTAGCCATTAAAGGTCCATATTAATTTTAAAAGCAATATTGTATGAAACCAGCCAAGTGAAATGAGGAAAATGTATTAAGTCACCTGTACAGCTCTGTATTTTAAACTGTTGGAAACAAAACCAATTTATTCTTTTTCCACTAAATCAGCACCTTTGGGTTCACTAGACATAACTACAGAGATCGCTCTTTGTTGTTGTTGTTGTTTTTGCTTTCTGTTGCAGTACTGACAAAGCCAGGGAAGTGCTTAATAATGAAAAATATAAATTAGTGCAAAAATAACTTTTTTTTTCCTCTGGCATGCACCTTTTTTGAAATGGGTCACTACTGTACAGTTTGCAGTCTCTGTTTCAGCAGCATCATACGGGTCTCTGAACACCCTGCCTTCCAGGAAGTAATTTATTTTTCTGAGTTGGCTGTTAGAGGAACCCAACACACAGCAAACAGAAGGAAAATTGTGTCGACCTAACAAACCAAAACAGATCACAACTTGTGTATAAAGAAGACTAATTCAAGAACCCAAAGAGCTGAAAGACAGATTTCAAGTCTCTGTGTGTGTACATATATATAGGGATTATTCCCTGTTCAAAACACTGTATTAAAATAACTACTGGCATGGACCAGCAGAAGCCAAATCAGCCAAATCAATTACTACTGACCGAGACAGGAGCCAATCTTTGGTGAAGTATGAGAAACAAAAGTGGAACAACTGGGCAAATTGATGGGCAGAGAGCCAGCCTGTCCTTTAGACTGCATTAATTTTTTTTTCGTTTGGGGCTTTTTTACAACTAGAGATGAATGAAAACAGTCTTTATTCATGGATTTGCTGTGAACACCATCTGGCCATACTGATTTTTATATATAATTATCATTAAGCACCTTAGATCCATTATATCTTCATGCAGGTGGTAGACCACAATTTTAAAGGATCAGTGCTAGAATCACTGAGGAAATGGATATTCATCCCTTCATATTGAGTCTTTTGTTTTGCTTTCCAGCACAGATAGTGCTAATCATGTAAATTTGGGTAGCTTGTAGTTGAAAAAATGGCTTCAAAGATGAAACTAGAGACTTGGAAAACCTAAAGGAAATAAAACAGAAATTCTGAAATAGTTTGTGCTGACAGGTTGTTATTATTATTATTATTAACAGGGGAATAGGGGAAAAAAGTACATCCTATATCAACCCTAGACTATATCTCTATTAGGCACCTATTATAGTCCTAAAAGATTTAGGACAGGGCATAGGGATACTGAGAGAGGCATATCATTCATAAAAATGTGACAAAAATTAGTGTCTCCTCAGAAACTTCCTCAGTTTCCCATGCCTGTGACAGCACATCCACCTCTGGAAACACAACGCATGATGGTACATGATAGATCAGGGTCAGTAAAAACATGGGCAGAGTTCAGAAACAGACCTTACATGAATCCTGTCAAAAATTTTTCACAGTTTCAGAGAGGCAATATATTCCTCATTCCCAGGGAGATTTATTTTTCTTACTAGTGTCCCAGTATCTAAAGCACCACTTGGTCTAGCACAGCCAAAGCTAGCGCCCTACTTTTTTCTGAGCGTACCTTGATAAAAAAGCTGACTGGATCCAAGTAAAATCAATTCAGTAGCTGTGGACTGCAAAAGGCAGCAATGACTTATTTGATAATGTCCTGAAAAAGTGCTTTATATCTTTTGCTGACTTCATTGGGATTTGCCTGACAGAAAGTAGAGACTCTCAGTGAGTACAGCCCTACTTTTTCCTTACTGTTTACATGAAGACTTCTCTGGAGAGCATCTTCCAGGTGCCTCACACAGCCGGTCTTGCTCATGAGGCCGTGCACCCCAGGTGTGCCCCATGGAGGGGCAGTGGGGCCATGGCAGTACCACCCCTCCCTGGGTTTGGGGTGCCAGGGGTTCCACAGGTTCTCAAACTGCCACTCTACTGAAACCTCCAGCTCCTTCAGCATATTCTTGTTCACAAGTACAAAATATAGAAAATTTAAAAAATGGGCAGGGAGAATTCATAGGAACGTATTGGCCCCAGCTTGAGCAGCAATTTAGTCACACTGCTGAGGTAGCGTAGGTTAATGTTTCTAACAGAACTATGGTATAATTCAGCCCAAATTACCCTTTCTTCCTAACACCTTCCTCACAAAGACCGGTTGTTCTTTGATCTGAGCAACTCAGTTTCCTAATGTGCAAAAATACAGGGAATACTGACTTAAATCCTCTGGGAACTACATCCTTCCACCATGTACCCAAAATGCAGCCCAGGGTGTCAGTGACATAATTTGGGAAAAGCTAAGCTGGTTCCGACAAAAGCATTTCTCCCTTCACCTCCTGCAGCATGCAGGATGCCTAATGGAGGCGAAGCAGAAGATGACTGGGTGGGGAAGAAACAAAACCTTAATCAAAAAGAGCAGAGGATCTGGTAAATTTCAGTTTAAATTTTTAAGTGATATGTCTTTGTTCGCTAGAGATTTTGCAATATCTTTCTTTCCATTTCAAGAGAGAGAGACAGGAACACTAATTTTCATGGTATATTAACAACTACTTTCATATTAGGCTTATTACCAATGTTTGTTATTCCTATCTGGCTTGCACAATGTATGTTTACATACAAACATATATAAGGAGCAGCCACATTTTGTAGTAACTGGTTTGATGATCTTAACGTTTTGTTTTGTTTTTCTATAAGGAGGAACATACGGCACTAAGAAAATAAGTGCACCATTAAAAACATCCTATGCATAGTAAAAGCAGTGATTTTAACTCATTCTGACAATTTAAAATCCTGTTAGAACATATACAGCCAAAAATGCCCATTTCAAACATTTAATTGTTCCAAAAGTAAATAAAGCAGATCTCATTTTCCTCTCATGGCAATTTTCACAGACGTAATTCTCCTTCCTTAATTGAAGTCACTCCCAATTTATATTGATGCGAGTGAGACAGAATTTGGGTCCATTATTCTTATAAGACATATTTCCTGGCTGGGTGACACTCTACTGTTACTGTTCACACTGAGTATAGTCGATTAGTAACCTTGATGACTTTAATATGATTGACTCATATTTCAAGTTTAAGATTCTAGTCTTAAAACTTCAAGCTTTTGAATTTCAAGAACAGCAACTGAATGCTGGGACAGAAATGCTTTAACAGATGCAAGATATATTACATATATTTTTATATATTCGTTCGTAGAAGTAAATTACATGCTAAGGGACCAATATACAGCTCTCCAAAATGCTGTCTTTTGTTCCTTGGTCTTACAGGACTCATAAAGCTCACTGTGGACTACGATAAAGAGCTTCTGCATGTCCAGGTCAGTGGAGACCTCTCTCAAACACATGTATGGTCAGTTATAGGACTGAATCAAAGGTAGAAGCAGAACCACCAAACAGAGCTCCTATCACAGCTACTGGCACCACAGGGGATTATCACAGAAAAACAAAAACAAAAACAGCTGCCTTTTTTTTTTTTTTTTTTTTGAAGACATATGGCACACTATGGGAGTCTACATTTCCCAGTGCAATGGAAAGTTCTCTAAAACATGCTTTTGTTTTCTGTAGAAAAAAAATGAAGAAAACAAAAAGCTGATTATGCCTCTGTCATCTATAGTCAAGTAAGCAAGTCCTCTGTGGTAAGAGATGCCAGCTGCTCTAGGTGTTTTGAACAAGAGCTTCCTGAGAAGCAAAAAGGAAATAAGACAGGCCTTGGCTGTGAAGGGAAATGCAGGGCATTTAGTCACAGGCTCTATAGCTAAGAGGAAAAAATATGTCTTTCCATTATGCCAACATGAAAAAGTTTGAAAAAAATACAAAGTCTTAAATTATCCTATTTAAGCAGTTTAAAGAAATATTTGTATTAGTTCTAGATTTACCTTTCAAGATTTAGCATGTTTTTAATCTAGGAACCTTAAAAATGTGTCAAGAAGTATGTGATACATAGCTAATATGTGTCTTATTGGCTGGTCTGAGCCAGAGGAGCTGCTGCTTTTGCTCAATTTGTAAGGATTTCCACTGTCAGGTGAGTCTAGGGCTCTAGCATCATCCAAGACAAACCAGAACCCTCCACACAGGTAATTATGAAGATGGGAAGCACACAGTAATTGGGGGAGAGCAGACTGGTGCATTACTGCATTTCCCTTCCTCCTCTGGAACATTTCCTTTAGGGAAGCCTCATACCACTTTTGCTTATCAGCTTTTCATCTTCTGTAGACAGAAAACCAGACACAGTTACATGTAGGAGAAAATTGCACTGAGATGTATCATGCTTGATTTGTTGATGCTGTCATGGTGTTAAATATCCACTTGCTGTTTGCATCTGATCTGTTTATCAAAAAAATGAAGGGCTATTATTCTTCTAAAATAAGAGTCTATTTAATAGGAGACAGTGGTGTAATTTTATTTTCTTTTATAAAAACATAGCAATAGCTACGCCTGCCTATACTAGCATAGATTTTGTAATGATTAGAAGTCTTTTTTCACACACTCAGCTTCCAGTGAAGTCAAGGACAGAACTGTGTTCCAAGGACAGATGGTGGTATCCCAAAATTTCTAATTTGAAGGCTTCAGGTTTTCCTTATGCTTCCTAATCTCCTAAAAGAGAAAATAAAACCCACAAGCCTAGAAGAATGCAATAGAGAGGACTCACATGAATGACCTGAAAGTCCCTTAAGTCCCTTTGTTTATATTCTTATGTAAATAAGCATGAGGCACATTCTGCTTTTTCTGGCTTGTCTTCTGTCAGTAAACACATCACCCGAGTCCCCAACAACACTCTGCTACGGCAAAATTCTCTTTTCGCATAGTCAGTTTTCATTGTCATTAGAGTTGAACATTAAGCCTACAATGTTGTGTTCTGTCTTCAAAGCCACCAGGAGCCAATTCTCCACTTCCTCTCCCTGATGTGCACATAGCCCTTTGGAGGGGCTCTGCAAAGCACAGTGTGCACATTGCTAAACTGTGCATAGCATTGCTACAGTGATAGCTTGAGCATTAATATATGTGTATTTGTCTTTCCCCGTAATTTGTTCTATATTCAGCTCAGTTTTTAAAGTGTATTTCTAGTTGAAGAACAAAGGGTTAGACTACTAGGCCTTCTGCTCTTGTGAGCTAAATGCGTTTTGGCTGTGAACCCCAAGCTGACATTTGCCTATGTCATACAAATGATATGTACCTGTCAAGATGGGCACCAGATTGTATTTTGATAGCTACCGCGTCGGTGGAATACTCTCAGCCAAAAATACGGGTGTCTGGCAGCTTGTTTCTCCTGTGTCCAGTTCACAAAATCATCTGTTAGCATTTACCCATAAATCTCAAACTTTGATAATGTATTGCAAAAGCAGAAATACCAGATTTTGGGTAATCATCGAACTAGCACGTAAGCAGCTTTCTGGACTGTAAAGCAGGCACAGAGCAAGCCATTAAACAGCAATGACCAGACAGGATTGGAACTGTTTTATCTGATGAGAGAGTGTCCGATTGGCTATTTCTGTGTGTTGATTTGGATGCAGGTTAATTTAAGGTATTTCCTTAATCTAATGTGTTTAATTTAAGACACTGATCCAGTAAATGGATTCCAGAAGTATATGTGAATGGGCTACAATCACTGTCAAATTTCCCAAAAGCAAAATTAGGCAAAAGGAAACACAGTTTTTTGTTTTAAATGGCTCTTAAAACTTTTCACAGAGGACTAGCTATCACAAAGGCTGGGAAGTTTCCAGTTAGAAGATCTAGAGCAAAGCAAGAAATGTCACACTGAAGCCTTGAGATGATGCTGTTTCCCCAGTTAAAGTCCTCTGGTGATGGGAGAATAGTGACTCTTCCTGTAATTTGTCACTGTGTTCATATGGTAATGGCAGCTGCTTGCTCCTTATTATAACCATATGCCAAAGGTTTTCCGTGAGCCATTAATTATGAAGGTGATCAATTAAAAAAAAAAAAAGCCAAAAAGGCCCACCTTAGTTTACATTTGCATTGTGCCTTCATTCAGTCTCAGTATCAGCGCAAACGGTATCCTCCAGAGTAAGGCTGCTATCAGTTCCCAGTGTCTTGAATATAGAAAGTACTATATTGAGGCCCCCCCCAAAAAAAAACCAAAATTAAGGATAAAAATAAAGAAAAACAATGTGCTATATTAAAATGGATATCCTTTCATTATTTGTGATGGTTAGAAACTGTATTTACTGTTTCTGGGTGAGGTTTTAAGTGATTTAGGAGAAGGCAGCAATGTCAGTTGGAAGTTAATTTTTAAATAACACTCCTCCTCTTTAATATCTTTCCTAACCTGAGAAATCCTGCAGTTATTTACACTAAAATAAATTGAAATAGAAGAACTGAAATAATTTAAATTTTTCCCCAAGTGCTCCTATTCCTGTCTGAAAGTTCAAGCAGAGGCTAAAGCCATTAGGGATCCAGGAATATGCATCCACATATTTAGGAAGTTCAGTGCATGTTTCATAGAATTCTTGAAATAAACATGAACATAAAGTGGGGTTTAGTTACATACATGAATGGAATATGAAGCAATAGTATGGCACTAACCCAAAGCAAGCATGTCCCCAGTATTTTTGCAATATTAATTACTGTATTAATATTAATTACTGTAACAAATGCATTTTTCCAGCATCAGAGGACACCAACCTGTGCCTTTTGAACTTCTTGTGCCCATTTGCAGCTCACAGGCAGCTCCTATGCCAGGGCTACACTGCATGATGACTGACTGGCAGCAGGGCTGGACTGACACAGTGGCCCCTGCTCAATATATAGCCTCTGCTGGAAAAAAAAAAGGACACGAAGGGGTGGACTTACATTAGCAGGATCTTTTAAGAATTAGCTTTCTTACCTTTATACCCAACCCAACCTCACATGAAACAGCTGGTACCGTGACAAGCTGCCACCTTTTCCCACCTATGAGTTATCTCTGTACTTCTCCTTCAGCTTAATATGTGAAATGCAGAGCTCTTCCTCTGCAGGTTACAGATATGGCCAAACCCATTTCAAACCACATACCCCACCCAGGAAAATGGCAATCCCAAAACAAAAAAGTCAACCAGTGCTGACTCATAACATCCAACACAAACAGATGAAAAAGCCGACAAGCTAAAGCTGTATAACCTCGTGTCAGCTTAGTGTTGGTAAAGCAGATCAAATTCTTTTTGATTCAGTATCTCTAATCCAAGCCAGCGAGCACAGATGTCGTCTAATACGTCAGTGAATCAGACTTTGCAGTTCCTTCTCCAGGAGGCTGACACATGGCACCCCAGGGAAGAGTCTAAAAGAAGTAACTGTAAACTTTAATACACTACCACATTAAGTGGCATCTGTGCTCCCTGGCTGGGCTTGTTTATTTATTTATTTATTACAGCATTCTAATGTTTGCAGAACTATGTGTTAAAGGAAATTCTTTTCTTTTAATCTAATTGAACCTAAATAGCACAGCTGCACTTGAAATTGGCAAAATTTGGGTAATTTCAGCATTAAAGCTGCCATTTGTTTGTACTCCTACAGCTTGGTTTTCTGTTACTTGTTTACCTCAGAAAATTCAGCACTCACATTTTCACAGAACATTTTATTTGCATTGTCTTGCTTTGGTTGTTTTGTGTCATGGATAAAGCACAGTTTAAAACTGAGAATTTCAAGAGCTCTCTGGAGTCAAGGGCAATGGAGGATTCTCAAATTTAACAGAGCACAGTTAGACCCAGAACTACCACTACTACCACTACACTTTTCAGCTCTAAATGATGTATCATTAAAGCAGAGTATGTTTTCAGGCCTTTAGAGGCAGCATTCAAAGCAGAAGTTACTTAGCCAAGGCATCCTTGGGAGTACAGCTGTGGAAAGGCAATGTATCTTCTACTGTCCCATTGATCATTGTGCCCCTTCAACAGAATTTGAGACAAGTAATGTGCATGAAGATCAGAGTAGTGTTGCACAGATTTTTGCTCTTATTCCTCTTAGGCAACATCTTAGAGACATTACCATCTCTGTAAACTGAACAATACTAGAGTAATTCACCTACTCTGAAGTATCTTTGTGCAAGGAGTGACTTCAGTGGTACTTCAAAACTCCACATTCAAACACAGAGAGTGATTCTGTTTCTCTTGCTACATGTTGTAAAAACCTGTGTTCGCAGACATGAAGCGTCATCACTCCCTGAACTACTACTTCATGAAAGGACAACTGGTCTAAAGATTACACCATCAATTATTATATAGCAGCGATATTTTTGAATTCTCTCCAGTACTCTGTGAATGACACCAATAACAGTGCCATGTGTCGTTTTAATTTGTTACTCCTTTTGTTATCCTCCTCCATTGTCATCTGGACACTCCAAATGAAATCAGACATTAGGTTGATATGCCCTGTACAAACACAGAATTAAAAAAAAAAAATTTCCTAAGGAGCTATGGGAGGATACCAAAGCATGGAGAAAGCAAAGTTGATCATGCAAGCTGGCAGAGTTGAAGCCAAATGTTGGTCTTTAAATCATACCCTCTGCTAAATATCCTGCAGTGCTTACCACTCCCTCCAAGGTGGCACTTTCATGCTGCATGTTCCATTTTACAGAAGTGTACTTGACCTCTAACATGCACCAAAGTGCAGCAAATTACATTATTTTGAATTTTTTTTCACTATAAACGGATTTTTTTAAATAATCAAAATTTCCTGCTCTTAACTGTTTCCAAACAATTATTTATTTCTTGGTTATTTCCTGGTTACTCTTAAGTCAGACCAGTGCCTTTTTTCCAGTGTATAAGCATTAATGCTTAAATTATGAGACAGCAACAAGGACAAAAAACTAGCATCTCTGGTTGTGCAACGAGAAGGGAGCAAGGGAAGAGCACTTCCACTGTCACCAAGACAACTTGCATCAAAGCCTGATCCTATGCACACAATTTACTCATATTTCAGGAACATCTTTCAGTACATTTTACATTTTAGCACATACTGTATTTCAGTAATATTTTGTGTACACATGTGTAAGAAGAGGAGCTTTGATGTCAAAATAGTGACAAAAGAAAGGTAAAGTCTGCATTTCCATGGGGTTCAGCTTTTAAAAAATATTTATGAAACAGTCACTAGTTTACAGGTTTTAGGTGAAAAAAACAAAAGATAAATCATACAATGTTATCTGCAAATGGGGAGCTAACCCACTGAGATTAAATGATTCATCCAAGGTCACATAAAGGAAACTTTGGCAGAAGAAAGAAGTGACTTTTGATCTCAATCTGATGCCAAAACGCCATTCTCACACTTTGGGCCCAGGCAGCATTAACTCAAACAGGCAGGATTGGGAAAGGAAAAAAAGGAATTACTTTATATACCAGAAAAGCTAGCATTGGCCCCTGAATTTGCTTTATATGAACCTTAAGTGTATAGCTGGAGATATTTCCAAGCTGACACTAATGCAACCAGCAATATCATTCATAATCTGAGCTGTGCAAAATACCTCAAAAGCAAAAACTTTTCAAAAACATCTTCTGTTAATGTTAGCTTGCACATTTCATGATATGAACCAAGTATTTTTTAATGGAAAAATACACTAGAAGTTGAGGAATGTTGCTCAGGTTTTTTTTTTTTAAACATTAAACAGCAGAGAGGTTTGCAGAGGAATCTCTGAAAGTGGTTGTCAGACTAATATGCAACACAAAAGAATAGCAAGCACCATGGGTTTAGATTCCTGGTGTTTTCTCACATCAATTAGATGTGACTCTTGTAAATTATTCAGCAGTTCTTCAGAAATATGTCATCCAAAGAGAAAATGGCACTGAAATTAAGTTAGAACACTAGCCATTGCAAACAATTAATATAAACTCTGTATGACCGTGTACAGTACTGCTGTTTTCTTGTGCACGGTGTGGTGAGTGGTTCTTTGATATGGTAATATAGACAGCACCAAAAGCAAGTGTAAAAATAATCTGCTTAATAAAACCTTTTCCAGGAAATCTAAAATAAAAGGTACTCTCCAACTACATGATACAAATCAAATTTTCTAGAACACATTCATTACCTTGGAAATGGGAAGATTCTGTACCCACAGTTAGTTCATCCCTTCCAGTAGGACAAATAACTAACCTCTGCCATCACCCCTTTACAGGGGAAGGAATGTGAACGGTCTTTTGGATTTTTTTTTTTCTTACCGGTCACTCAAACATATGCACATATGGACACAAATATAAAGGTACTGCTGTAGGTTTATCTAAGGAAAGACCAGTCAAAGAAATACACTGCTGTCCTGACAGTGCTTAGTTTGTATCTTCTGCAATGCTCACCTCCCAGAAAGGCTTGTCTCCTCTTAGATGGGGATATCAGGGATGTAAAGCGTAGCCTTTAGGCCAGAATTTCTGTAGGTTTTTGAAAGAAGACAGGTAAGTATAAAAAATGAAAAAGCAGAGAACTGTCTAAATCAACAACCACCACACAAACAGGCTATTTATTGAGACATATGCCTCATCAAGGGGAAAATAGGAAAACCGGTGACAGAAATGACACACATTTTCAAATGCTCCTAGAAGAAAAATTGTCATCAATTCTGCCCAGTGAAATTCTACCTTCTGCACAAAGTTAGACAAATAGCAAATTTTCAGGGGTGGATTTATGCTGCTTAATTTCACGCAGCTAATAGTAAGTGTTAAAGCTAGGGAACTAGCCTTCCTGGGTTTCTTGCAGAGAGGAATAAAGAGGGTTCTCTAAAGAGTGATTAAAAGTGATACACTGACTTAGATTCCTACCTGCAGGTGGTGCAGCCTCAGAGCCCTTTTCCTTTTAACTGCAAGGGTTTCACGCCCCACATCATTCACCATTCACTTATTCACCACTTTCCCAAATCAATATTTCTCAATTTGGAGGTAGTTGCCTGGTTTCCTAAGGAAGTTGTGTGTGCCACTTGATATGAAACCAGTTGTTTGTGTCACCAACTCTGGNTCTACAAATATTGTCAAAGCACATGGCTAGGTAGAGGAGAGAGCCCCTATTACACTACATGCTGTGGCATGAGCACCAGCCTTTCTCAGACATTAAGGGATCCACGCACAAACTCTACCTCCAAAGCAAACTCATAAGAAACCAGGGTTTGGTTTTTGCTGTTAAGAAACCCAGTGCAACCACCAGAGGTGGACTTTTTCTCCACAAAGAGAAGAAATAAAAATCAAACCTCAAATCAGATCTGGAGACTGTGTCTTGCTTTATCTTATAGCTTCTTTTTTTTTTTTTTTTCCTTTATGTATAATGAATTTTGCCCTTCAGTTACCTGGCATTACTTTTTTCAAACAGTACTGCCTATCTGAAGTAATAGAGTCCAATGAGAACTTCAATGTCTATTTCCAAAGAATTTCAATCTTGGTGAACGTAGACTTACTTGACAATAAAACATCCCCCAGCTAACCTTAAAACTTGGAATGAGAGCTCATTGAGCTGTGATTTATTTTATATGGCATTTCACCCTAAAAAAATAAATAAGTTTGAAAGCAAAGGAGTGAAAACAAAACATAGAAAAGGCTGAAAAGAAATCAAAATTTTCCATGTTATTCCATTGAAAAAAGGAAAAACATTATTTGGGTCTAAACTAAATTGTTTATTTGGCTTCAGAATGAAGTGGGTTTGGTTGTGTGTGTGTGTTTGTATTGTGAAGAAGGATGGGACAAAAAGTTTACAATTTTTTTTCATTATTTATCCATACTTTACTGAAAGACGATGCCATTTCAAAAGCAACAGTCAAAAACTGAGTTTAAAAATAAAGATTTTCTTCCTAAAGGAAAATTTCAACTTTCTTGAAATGAAACATTTAACTGAAATTTGTGCAGGAGGGGAGAGGCTTACTTTCATTCACCTGACCCTGGCCAGGTGAATTAACAGCATTCAGTCAAAAGTCCTACAAATTGCTAAATTTTCTCTTCCTCAGAAAAAATAAAATTTTATCCAACTCAATTTGGAACAAAACCATCTCCTATCTTTATCAGCCTATGAAACAAGCCAACAATGCAGTAATGTAGCTGAACAAATTGAAGACACTTTCTTAGGAGATTCAATTTTCAGTTAATATTTCTTCTCTCTACCTTGTGTATACCCAATAAGTAGTCAAGGCCAAAGAATATAATGGCTGTGATTAGCTTCTTTTGCCTTTGTCTTAAGCTTTGCTTCACTTGCTCCCTTGGCAGTTACCTCTGCCTGCTTCTTTCATGAAGACATCACCTTTCAGAAAGGACACAGAAAAGCCATTTGTCATCCCTGAGGGGCCTGTATCTGGTATCTAGCACTGTTCTCTCACTACTATCAGATCCCAGATTAAAGGCAAGTTATCAGCTTCTAGGGATGTGGGGTTTTTTTCTTCACAGCCTGTGTCTTCCGGGAGCACAGCAAGAGAACAGGACTCCTACAGCCCTTCATTCCCAGGAGCTGTAAAAGGACTTGATGTTGGGATGCTCAGAGCCCGTTATAGCTGGAGGCTTCTTCAGCTCTACAAAGCTGTAAATGCTTTTACCCTCAGATTTCTACAGCAGCTCCTTATCATGTTCTTTTCTGTCAGCATTGCTTAGTTTGTTGTTGTCTGGGAATGGGTGAATGCAAGAGCATTCTACTACTTTTCAAAGTTTTCCTCCCAGGTGAAAGCAGATTCCCTTGTCTTCCTCTGACATTTCAATAGCTGGAGTTGAATCTGAAAAGCCTCGGAAAAATCAGTTCATTTCAACTAATTGCCCAAAAGATTGGAAAGTTTTTGAGGATTATCCCAAAGCACAGGGTTTAGCTTTTTCTCCTCAGTCTTTAAGACTTTTTTCTCTTAAACAACTCTCTTTCCCCTTCCACCTCATCTGTTTTCTTTCATCTGTGCTCTGCAGCAAAGACAAACCTACAGCTGCCTATGTTCCTATGTTTCATATTCATTTCCAGAAGGAACCCAGGTACTCTGATGTTTGTGTTTAACATAACTTCGTGTGCTCTGCCTCGGAGTGAAGCAATACTGGTAAAATCTCAAAGCAGGCAGAATTCGATTTTTCAGCCACCCCCACAAAAGCCTGACCAAAACAATTATTGGTAGCAATAATGCAAATCAAAGAAGCAGAATTAGATTGTTTACCCACTAAAAAAGACTGTTACATGGCAAAACACTGCTTGCTTCCTTCACCTAAGAAAATGCCCGCTAAAGGGCAAAACTACTGAATGATTATTGAGATTTTTTTATGCAAAGAATTAGGGATAAGCTTGTATTACTAATCCCTTCAATCTATTATGAAAAATTATTCTCTTCTTACAATCCACATAGTTGGAGGCCTAATTAAATTATCAATTTCTTTTAGCTGACATTCAATGTAGAGCCCTAAAAGAGCTGGTAAGAAAATAGTTGTCACTCTGCCAGAAGTTCATGCTGCTCAGCATGCCCTGTTATATGTCTTTAACCAGGAATGATGGCTCTAATGTCCCTTTTTATAACAGAGTCAATGCATTAGACTACCTGTGATTTGGGCTTTAGTCTTGTCATTGTGGGATGTCAGATGCAGCCGCGTACAGTACACATGTTCAGGTGAGAACAAGAAGGGGAACGGGGAGAAAATAGTTTAAATATAAAGGAGCTAATACCCACCTGGGTTTCTGCTTCACTCACTTCACTGATCTCAGAGGGGCTGGACACTGCACAGGATGGGATGGAATTTGCCATGCTAAAGATCACTAGTATACTTTTTAAAAAGAAGGATGATTAGGCATGATCCAGGTTAAAGTAAAAATGTTTATATTCCATTTCTCATATATGTGATTTAGCAGAATGTTACCCACCCACCCCCACCCTCCCAAATACTATGCATTTACATGAGGGGAGAAGACCCTTGATTTAACAGCAGAGCTAATGACTGACAAAATGAGGTTTTTCTACCAATATTCCCAAGAAGATGACCTGGATCAGGAAACATGAACTCCACCTAAAATGTCAAGATTTCAAATGCTTTCCACATCTTTTACTTAAAAGGAAAGGAAGCCAGAGAGAAAAAGAGCATGATCTGGAGATGATATTCAGGGCAGGGATCTGAATCTGATTCCCCCATAGCTCAGTTTGAATATCCTGAGCTCTAAGCTGGTGTCTGTTCCAAGATCTTCCTCCTGTAAGCTGATATGTTTCCACAAAAAGTTTTAATTTTGATGAATTTGCCAAGGAGACAGTCCTGCTGAAAATGCCCTTACCAGGTTCATATTCATCTCCATGGTAATTCACATGTTTCTAGTTTCCATGCTGGCATTTTCTTGTGCATGCACCACTAGTACCCACTGCTACAGAAATGATTCCATCTGATCCCAAAGTTGTGATGCTCCTGAGTTGCCATTTGTGCTTCAAAAGCCAGAGCTCTTCTCTAGCAGAAGAGTCTGAGGAGGTTTATCTAAAGCTGGAGGCCTGTGATCTATCACCCCTTCTGAGCCTGGTGTTGGGATATGCTTTCTTGCTGGAGTCTAAGTGCCAACAAGTGGACTGAGTAGGCTGAACTATGAATGATGGCATGGGAAAAAATAATAGTCAAGACTGTTCAGTTTTCCATCTGATGCAAGGGCCCAGATAGAAGGTTATACTGCAGAAGCAGCATGCTGCTCGCTATTCCACAGTGAGCAAACAGCAACTGAACATACCACCTAAGCCTGTTACATAAGTTCAAACAGGAAAGAGCTGTCAGAAATTAGGAAGGATAATACCACTCTCTGGGCAGTTATATAGAAAGGAAAGGAAGGGATGAGGTCCAAGCAAGAGCAGCAAAAAGAACAAAAGATGAACTATTGCCAGCAAAAGAAGGCAGCTAAATTCCACTTTGGCCTCAGCCCACCCAGCTACTTCCCCAAGGTAGTGACAATTCTGGTTTTCCCTGTGTCCTTCCTGTTTGCACTTTTCCATGCCCCATTGCAAAGGGGTGTGCAAACTAAACTTCAAATCTGCGCCAAACACAGTACATCTGCCCATCACACCCCCGTGTACCTCTGTCAAAAGATCGAGTTCAACTCTCATGCAGAGCCCGCTCTTCCACACAACTTCTACTGGTATTCAGGACTGATTAAACGCTAGTTGGGAGCTCCAGGAGCTAGGCAAAGCAAGTATGTCAAGGCTAAAAACCTTTCAAACACAGCAAGGAAGTGCTAGAAAGTGTCCAGAAAATCTGGTAAATTGAGCAAAGGGCACTGTCCCG
>VYZV01029548.1:0-14583 GCA_013401275.1 Pandion haliaetus | reverse complement strand
TCCCACTGAGTTGACAATAATCTTAATCAGCATATTTAGAGTTGGCCAAGATTTTGCCAATTTGAAAACTCGAAGCTGCAAAACAGAAGAATAGTATACAGTTATTCTTGTGACTAATTGCAATGAAATTATTGCTATACATTTCATATTTCAGTTACCCTGAGTCTAAATCACGTCTCACGTAACCTTTAGAAACTTTAGTTACAAAATTTGTATTTCCAGTTCTTTGTACAATACTAGACATCAGCAGTCTTAAGTCCTTATTCAAGACATAAGAAATCAAAAATACTGTCTCTATGCTCATTTGAATTACACTGCAATTATCACAAAGTCTTCAATTCAGACTTTGCCTCTTTTGGTGACTTCAGATATCTATAAACAAGTTCTACTTGTTGGACAAGTTGGACAAAACAGTCTTTCTGCTTTAGTTAACTCTAAGAGAATATGACTAAAAAGAAACCAGCACATATGAAATATGATCAGTTTAACAGGATTGTAAGTGGAAAGACACTTCCAGATCTCTTTCATCTTAACTGGCGGAGAGATGGAAGAAATGGTTTTCCTAGAAAGAGAAACAAGCTGGAGTTTTTAATGACAGGCATACAAGTTACTCACAAGTATTTTTACCAGTATCTTTTCTGACATTTAAAATAAGCGTAATATGTCTTAGAAAGTTTGTCATACAACATTGAGAAAAACAAAGGAAAATGTTATATTAAAGTACAACTTGAAATAAGCAAAAATGAAATTATTCGGAAAGATACAGCAAGTTCAGACAACTGAAGGAGGAGAATACTAAAAGGAATCTAAATCTAAATATTATTTCATGGGATGAGACAGAAATAAAATATATAGACGTGAAGTTAAAAACAGAATTATATTACGGAGGGAGAAGTCAATCCAGACAAACACTAGACTTTAGGCAAAATACAATATAATGCTACACAGAGAACCAGCAAACAGACGAATTTAAACCCCTTCTTTTTTTAAAGGGTGTTTATTTAACTTTTATTTAAAATGAAATATTTTTTGCTTTATTTAAGGCAAAAGTTGAGCTTCATGACTAGGAACTCTAGCTTCATGTCTCTTACTGTATAGGTCTTTTCAGCAGAGGATTTGAACGTCAACTTGCATGGTAGCCTGGTCTTCAGCAAGACCAAGGTTTTTCACGTTCCTATTCATGACAGAGATATCTAATAACAGACAGAGATATTGTAGTGACTTCCGAACAGAAAAGCTGTTAGTGGATGGACCCTTGCAGAGGATGGTAAGGAGAAGGCTGGTAGTGATGAAAAATCCCTATCCAAAGAAAAATCTTAACACTACTCTCTTCTAAAACTAACCATGTAAGCCAACTGGTAATGGAAGTATATCAGCTAAAACTGTCAATAAACTTTTACTAACTAATCTGTTATTTAGGAAGCAATTTACTAATCTTCAGTCACAGGCAGTGAGGGCCTGTGGCTCTTGCTTTCTTTAATCCCTTGTCTAGGGAGAAAAAGACTCTAAGTGATACTGCTATTAAAAAAAGTTAACCCTTAAAGCACACTCACTGCAAGAACAGAGTTGATGCTGACAACATCTTGAAAAAGAAATAGATGCCACTAAGATAATATATAAAACAAATGACATAATAGATACATGCCATCTAGTGAGTATGCAATTTAGTATTTTGTAAGTTCTTACAAAAAGATCTTCTGGCTTAGCTAAATATATAATGCACAAAGGATGCACAACATATATGCACAAATATAAAAATTTAACATAGAAGCATATTTTATTTAGTATATTTACCAATCGGAATGATCGAAGGACAGATAATCCTTCTACATTTGCAAGGCCAAGCTCCATTAAACTAAGACTCACAATAAAACCATCAAAAATATTCCAGCCCTCTTGGAAATAATAATAAGGATCCATGGCAATTATCTTGAGAAACATTTCTGCTGTGAAAATTCCAGTAAACACCTGCAAGGAAAATACAGTTTTTTACTCCAGTTTAATGAGAAAATATTAAAAAAACTAACGGTATCAACTTTTGGTAAGTTTTATCTTCAGCAAGCAATCCATGATAAATCTGAATAGCTTCTCTGTATTGCCATACTTTGGGTTTAGAAATTAAATTCAGATTTGGAGCTTACATATGCATCACAATGTTTGGTTTCCAAAGAAAAAGAGGTAAATGGGAAAAATATGTTTTTTATCTAGCCTGCTAATATGCATGTATAATTGCCAATACACAGACTCTCTTCTGATTTTAATGCTCAGTTTTTCCTCCTAGATCTCATCTTTGCCCTTGGGACATCTTTTTGCTTCTAGGGATAAAGGCAAGTTTATGAGAGGGACAATTATTTTATTAAGAAAAAAAATATACTGAAAGTTGAGCAGATCTATTCTTCTTCAGGATGACCTGTGAAAGGCACTGTCATGCCATTTCACCATTTCCTGCAGAGTTGCAGTAAAATCTGCCATGCTTACTGGGTCTTTCCCCTCTATAATTCCCTGAACACCCAGGACCTCAGGAGGTGCTAGTGAGGAGCAGAACAGGTATGGAAATGGAACTGAAAGTTCTTATGATTTCTAAGTATCCCTATAAGAAAGAATATTAGATAAATTCCTTTAGCGAGCTTCAATGACAGAAGCTAAAGGTTTTAAAAATCAAAATGCATATTGACTCAATAAATCTTACTATCTTTTGCTCCATAAAGCAAGCGTGGCGAAATCCACAAATGTCAACAAAGAGGGATTCAGTAAAGCTTAAATTTAAATTCAACCATCCCAAGCCTATAAGTATCTAGTCAACATTTTCTTTTAAACATATGTACATAGGTCACAGGAAAATTATTTAAGAAAAATGCATTTCACATACATGGCACATCATGAAATACTTACAAGGTTTCCTACTGAAAGGACACCACTGAACTGTTCTGTCATTGGATAGTGCTCCATGGCCATGAACAGGGTGTTTAGGACAATGCAGATAGTAATGGCCAGATCAACAAATGGGTCCATCACAATCAAATTTACAATATGTTTGACCTTCAGCCAGGGAGTACAGCAGTCCCAAATCAAGCAAGTGTTAGCAAATTTATACCAGCATGGTGGGCATTTCTGTCTGGATTCTTCCAGTTCTGGAGATAAAAATGAAAATAACATTTTAAACACATTTCTCTATTCCAGTATCACCTGGGTATTTCCTCGAGGCCTAAATGCTGTTTTCCAAGGTACTGTTGATAAACTGTGTTGATATTGTAGACCTTTTGAAACTAAGGCTACTGTCAGTAAAAAGAAATTACAATTAAAAATAATCTGTCCCACTACGTTTCAAATTTGATGTAAAAAGAGTGCTAAATATTCAATAGATAAAATAACCATTCACAAGCAAATGCTACATAGGATGCAAAATAGGCATTTGTCTTAGAAATCTGGCATACAGGCTGGGCAATGAGTGGACTGAGAGCAGCCCTGCAGAAAAAGACTTGGGGCTATTGGTGGATGAAAAACTGAGTATGATCCAGCAATGCGTGCTTGCAGCCCAGAAACCCAATCTCATCCTGGGCTGCATCAAAAGAATTGTGGTCAGCATATGAAGGGAGGTGATTCTCCACCTCTACTCCGCGCTCATGAGACTCCACCTGGAGTACTGTGTTGAGGTCTGGGGCCCCAGCATAAGAAAGACATGGACCTGTTGGAGCGAGTCCCGAGGAGGGCCACGAAAATGATCAGGGGGCTGGAGCACCTCCTGTATGAGAACAGGCTGAGAGAGTTGGGATTGTTTAGCCTAGAGAAGAAAAGGCTCTAGGGAGACCTTAAAGTGGCCTTCCAGTACTTAAAGGGGGCCTACAGGAAAGCTGGAGAGGGACTTTTTACAAGGGCATGTAGTGATAGGACAAGGGGTAATGGCTTTAAACTGAAAGAGGGTAGATTGAGATTAGATGTAAGGAAGCAGTTCTTTACTGTGAGGGCGGTGAGGCACTGGAGCAGGCTGCCCAGAGAGGTTGTGGATGCCCCATCCCTGGACGTGTTCAAGGCCAGGTTGGATGGGGCTTTGAGCAACCTGGTCTAGCGGAAGGTGTCCCTGCCCATGGCAGGGGGCTTGGAACTAGATGATCTTTAAGGTCGCTTCCAACCCAAACCATTCTATGATTCTATACATAAAATGAATAAAATATTTAAAAGTTTCCTTGTGAAAGATAAGCATTTAGAACAAACCTGAAGTCAGACAACTATTTAGACGGTATTATGGTCCACATGTGCAAAAGCGTTCATTATTACCTTCCTATTTGCTATTTTGGGCATAGTCATTTAAGCCTCAATGTTTTGCCCTTTCTTACAAGTAGTTGCTTAATTCCATGATTCAGACTCATTGCATTTAGCCTGACAGAAAGAACATGATCCTTCCATTGTGAAACAGCATGTCTGTTGAATTGTTAAAAGGGGATTGTTCTACTGCAGGACGCAAAGCCATTTTAGTAATGTAAAAAGAGCTTTTACCCCAAAACATAACTTCTCTAGAGAAATACTGCATTAATCAATTGCTTTCTGCTTGCATTTAACTTGGAAGCTTGCTGCTTCCACCTCAAACTTATGAGTATATTGAAAGCTTGACTGCTTTTCCAAATATATCAGTCCATCTTTAAAAGAAAGTATTACCTGTATATACAAATGTCATCCTGCCTGTACGCTTTAGGCTGAAATAGCTGCCTTAAAACTCCACTACTGCTTAATGTATCATACATTTAATAGCACTTTATGGCATTGTCATACAAAAATTCTGTGTTACATACCTTCCATTGTGTTTGTAAGCATGCTGGCTATACTCATTGCTCTTTGCCTTGCACTAGGATCTGTTAGGTAGTCCATAGGAACATGGTAAGAACTAGACCGTCTCTTTCTTAAGTCCATTTCTGTAGTAGTGCCCTGAAAATAAAACACTGGTAAAATAGCCCATTGATTGTTCATTTAATAACACTGTAAATTATTACAGAAGTATAATGGTTTAAACCACTTTGCTGTCCTGTACAATGCTCCATTTATGTCGTGGTTTTGCAATGGACTAATGTATGCCTAACTTTGTATACAGCAAATAGTCAAATACATCAGTAGGATTGCTCTTGTGCTTAAAGAATATGTTTTTAAGTATTTTGCTGAAACAGGGCTGAGACGTTAGAACAGATTTTAGACTATAAACAGTTTTTAGGCTATAAAAAATTCCACAATGCTTGTCAACGAGCTCTGCTGTAAATATCTTTCTAATTAGGCAATGAAGTCTTTTTCTAAACATGAAAATGCACAGCCCACACACCTAGCAGTAAAAGCACAAAGAGTATTTTCTTAAGATAACTCTTAATTTCGAAAAAATTATCAATTTCCTAGCATGTTTTCAGACAAAATAAAAGAAAAATATTTAATAATGTTGACATGTCCAAAAAAACCCTAGAAAAATTAACTGTTACAGGAACACTATCACTACCCGTGTAAGTTGTACTATCAGTGTTACATCACAAGTTTTATATATGGTCAGCAGGTAGTTAAATACTCATTTACTATATTTCATTAAGTAAACATAATTTTTTTTTTCCTTTTGATATCCTCTCTGATATACAAATACACAACCCTCCAGTTAAGTCTTCAGTTAGCATAATGAATCAAGGGGTGTAAGACTACACATACTACATTTATTCAATGGTTTACTATGCTATTCTATGAATTCCCAGTAAATTAGCATATATTTTCACATATTTAGTTAATGAGAGCTAGATAGTTTCAGTTTCTACTTTAGCTTATAACTGGAATATATGAAAGAAGCTTTCACAGCATGGCCAGAAAGGGAATCATTCCCAAGTGACTAAATTTTGTAGAAACAGGGCTGATCATACAGGGAGAGGACATCATGCCTGAGCTATTGCAGACTTCCTTACATTGCTAGCAGTGGCTGCTTTATCAATCATCACCTCTGGCAGAAGCTGTCCAGTAGGTGACATCAGAGCTGGCGGCCCACCGACTAAAGAAACTACTCCATTGCAATCCACAGTGCTGTGCATCTTCCCATTTGCTGGAAGTGGAGGTACTGTCCTGGATGACCTACTGGCCTGACTAATGTTACTGTTGCGCCGTTCACCGTGTCTGCGAGGCACAAAGAGAGAATCTCTTCTGCTATCGTTGTCTTCAAAAGTGCTGTGCTCATCATCGGCAAAGTCATTTTCTGATCCTATATCCTTTGCTCGACCTCTGAAGCTGAAAAGACTTGTTCTGCTGTTGCGCCTTGGGGAAAACAGGGAGCCACGAATGCTCAGCAAAGACTGTAGGCAAATAAAAACAATGATTATCAGATGAAAATCCTTTTAAATACAATGTTTTCATACAGAGGAAAAAAACACAGAGTTAATACATCTTAAAGGGTAAGGTCATCTACAGAGAAATGAACTGGTACAGCCCCCCCCTAATACACTCCATTTTGGGTAGTAAACAAAGAGCACATAAGTGACAGACAAAGACTAGTTACTTTACTACTTTGAATATATGAAATCAAATGGTTTAGTTAGAGTAAAAGAAATTGCTTGGCAGAATTGTTTCCTCTGCCATTCTGCCTGTTTTATTATCAACTGTTCATAAACAGAGTAAGTACATCCAGACACTATTTAGCCCAGGTTGGCATTAGTCTGACAGGCTGAGTAAATAAAATTTTGGGCAAATTTCCCATGACTCAGTCTGCAAACACAGGTAGCTCCCAAATACTGCCTAGTTTAAAAAACACATATTTTTTCAGATACTAGTCAAGTAGGCCACAATAAGGTTTTTACTTCTTGACAGTCTTAGCTATCCTGAGTACGCAAAGATAAGCCTGTAATTTTGTATGAACAGTCTCACTAATCTTCATCAGTTTACTCATGTGAGTAAATGTTCTGCTATGGGATGATCTTATCAGGATCAAAGTCAAAATAATGCTCTAATTTGCAAATAATTATACATGTTCTTAACGTTAATTCATATCAGTGATTCTCTTGACTTGATTGATTAGCATTAGCACCTGATTTCACCCAAGACCTTTATGAACAGCAGAGACGATACATAACAAAGTAGTGTCTTTGCTTCTCTTCTGCAACTTATCTTTATGGACCTGAGCCCCATTGTTCTAGGTACTGCAAAATGCAGAACAAAAAGGCACTCTGCAAAGAACTTATCGTCTAAGTGTAGTACAACAGATGGATACAAAAAGATAGGGAATACAAGGAGGTAAAACTGATGGGTATGATAAACAGTGGTCTTGGCTCACCTGAAGTCACTTCCCTGTCAAGCTTTCTGTAGGCAGCATGGTAAAAGAGAGTTTTAAAGAGGGATTTGAGGAAAGCAATGAAGTGTTCTGTGGAAATTCATGGGAGCTTCTTCCAAGCATGAGGGGCAGCATACCAGAAAGAGCTCAAAGAAACTAGTTTGAAAATTTAACAGGAGGTTAAGGATGCTGGCAGGGTCAGTCAAAGCTGGGACTTGACTTGTTTACTGTAAGTAGACAAGGTGGGTTGGGAGGAACTTTAGGCACAGTATATTTTATGATATTAAAAAAAGTATCTCTAGGTAGATATGTTTACTAGCAGGTAAGGTAAAAGCAATGAGATAGGTTAGTGCTCTTTGCAACAACATTCTTGAATACAGCAGTAATTGGGACATGGAAAGAGGTCCAAGTTAAAAATGATTCTCAGTTGTGGGTCCAGAGTACAGTTTAAAAAAAAAAAAAAAGAAAAGAAAGAGAGAGAGGGGAACTAGCAAAAGGCCTTGTGGAAATCCCTTAGAAAACTGTCAAAGGGGTAAAAGGGTCTTCTAAAGCACAACTAAACCAGGAGAATTGAAAGGAGACGAAATCATGAATGTTAGGAAGCATAAGTTTTTAAGGAGAACATAATGCTCAATTACATTGAAGGCAAGTGAAATGTCAATGAAAATATCAAAGACAAGATAAAAACCTGAGTTTCATCTAGGAAAAGGTTATTAAAAACCGTTGAGTAGAATTTCTGTTTAGTGGCTAGAACCCAGAGTGAAAAGGAACTAGGGCTGGAAAACCAGAGGGGAGGGGATTGCTAGACTGTCATAGTAAACAGCTGTAAATGAACTTGGAGATGGAAAGGTAAAAGAAGCAAGTTGTATGAGGCATGCTTCATTTCTTACAAGATGGATGAGCTGAGCTGCAGTTGAATAAGGCTGCAGTTTGAATGAAGACACAAGCAAGAATATGCAGCTAAGGGATCAGATGGGTCTTCAACATGAAGTTGAAGTCAATGGGTATAGGTGTGAAAATTTGTATAAGGAACAGAATGAACCATGAACTAACTAAATTCAGCAATGAAGTCTTACAGAGATTAGTTAGACAGTTAACAACATAAAATGGTGGCAGACTGGAGCAGGGGGTGGGGTGGGGTTGTAGTACTATTAAAAAGGAAGTGTGTTAGGAGGTATGGGGTAGGAGGAGTTAACTTGGCAGAAACAGGAAGCTAGAAACATTATATTCCCACCACAGTTTGATCTAAGGAGGACAGTCCTTAATAAGAAAACACTGGATGAAGAGGTCTGAGCTTCTTTGAGGATGGAGAAAGTGATACATGAAGAGAATATGAATGTTCATGATCTATTTAGGGATGAAACAGGCTTTCCAGAGACAGTAAGAGAAGAAGATTAAAAAAGAAGGAATGAGTTTAGTAATTGTGACTAAAAAGAGGGAGAAAGCAAGTCATAAAGACCAGGGAGAATCAAGAAGGTAGGAATAAAAGGAAGAAGCATTCTGAGGCACACAAAGGGGCAGAAAAAGGACAGAATGGATGTGACACCTGGACTGGAAGTGCTGAGGGGACAGTCGGAGGTGGGCAAATGAAGAGGAGCTCTGAAAACTGTAGAAGAGATAACAAAACTATCAAATGAAATAAATGTCTGGATGGGAGATGCAGATGGCACTCTGACTCACCGGTGTTTCAATGTAAGAGAACGCATGCAAGGACACATTGCCACACATATTTCCACCTTCCTTAAGATAACACAATTAATGGTCTAACATCAATTAATTTGTAAAATTTCACATTAACATTTATACATTTTTCTACTGGGATTTTTCCATCCCAAATTTAGTACTTTTCTCATATAAAACGTGAAATTCCTTTGTATGTGTGCACCAAATTTTGAAGCCACTGATCATGCTGAATACATCCATCTTGATGGGGAGGTAGATCCATTTTCATTAAGAAACTTGAAATACAACTCATTTTAATTAATACACATTATTTTGATTTTTCACACATAAATTCAGAATAAAATCAAAATGTCTCAAATTGTTACAGTTTCATCTTTGGCTGCAAGTATTAACTTGGTCGCACTTTGATTTAAAATATTAAAGAATCTGTGGTATCTTTTGCAAGAATTGACCAAATTACTTTACAGGGTTTTGTTCATATGATGAGTAGACAACAAAAGTGTTTAAGAGGTAATAATACTATGGTACCTGGTGTGGGGAAGAGAACCTCTTTTCATATGTCAGTCTATTCCCCTCAATGGAAAATCGGAAACCTTTCCTTTTGATGCTGTCCTCTGATTCAGATTTGTGAAATTCTTCCCCATCCTTCTCCTCGCCTTCAGATTGTTCTTTTTGCTTTTTTTTCTTTCTTCTATTCCTCCTCTCTTTAGCACTCTTTGAGCTCAGTTTTGATGCCTCAGAAGAACTTTCGGAGAATCCACCTATTCCACCTACTCCACTATAATCTCTTGAGTCAGCTGCTGCAGCTGCTGCTGCTGCCTATACATACAAGCACATATGCAATTTACAGCATTTATACAAATACACACCACTCACTATTTTAAATTTATTGCCATTCTTAAAAAAATAATGATTTTGAAATAAAAGCAATGATCCCACTTCACTGAACCCAGCATATCATAAGAAGTATAAGTTGTGAAATACCACAGGAACCGTAGTTTGCCACTGGTCCATAAACCAGGAGTTAGAGCAGCCCAAGGGAAAACTGTGCTGTCAGAGAACCAAGTTAATGAGCATCTGTTTTAGACTGGAGCAATATGTTGCAATGAATTTTTCACTTGAAATACTATGTAAAAGTAAGGAATCAAGGCTCAAACAATAGGACAAATCCCTGTTAACCGGAAGCAACATTTCCTTACACCATTTTGTTGGATTTTGAATACCTCTAGTCTATTAAAGATCTCGTGTAACATTGTTTATCTCAGTTTTGCAAATCATAATCAGAGATTTGAGTTAAACTGCAGGCTATTAGAGACCTGTTGCTGTTTGAAGTTTCAAACATTTGTGGAGCACTTGATTAACATTTATTTACAAGTTGTGGTAAAAAACCCAACAGATACTAACTAACTAAACAAAAAAAGACCCTTGTTGTTGACTTTAGTCATGTGCTTACATGGAAGACATAGTCCAACTTCTGCTCTGTGTGGCCACATGCCAAGCAGACATTATCCTATTAAAGATTTCAGAGTCTTCAAAAAATGAAAATTAATTTCAAAGCAGTATGTACTCATGTCTGTACCACAGAAGCATTTTCTCCAGTTTGTTCACTTTTTCCAGTTTTCTTTAAAACTGGAACACTATGGTTTTCTGCTGTGAGAGCTGGGGAAGGAGTAGAAAAAGCCAAATGTTGCTGGAGCAAAATATTAAAATATTTCTCCCACAGCACCTACAATAGTTTTGCTTATGTTACTTAAATAAGCAGAATTCCTCAGATTTTTTTCCTTACATCTCCATCTCCATTTCACAGAATCACAGAATGGTTGAGATTGGAAAGGAGCCTCTGGGTCATCATGTCCAACTCCCCAGCACAGACAGGGCCACCTAAAGCAGGTTGCCCAGGACGATGTCCAGACGGCTTTTGATTATCTCCAAGGATGGTGATTCCACAAGCACTCTGGGTAACTTGTTCAAGTGCTCAGTATAAAAGTTAATTTCCATTTCCAATTTGAAAATCCATCATTTTAGCGTATTAGTTATAAATTTTGTCACAAATTAACAGGTTCACTCAGCCAGCAGAAACAATGCAATGGAAAACATTAAAGATGTTTGCAAAAAGAAGGAATTTCTAAGAGTGAAAGTAATACATTATTAGGAGTAGGGGAGTAAAAGTGTATCTGTATATCTCATATGTGTACATAAAGCATCTGACCACAATCATGAATGGAAGAAGGAATTTTACTTTACAGGGATACCTGAGCTTCTTCCTGTTGCTTTTTCAGTTGTTCCAGCATTTGCTGAAATTCTGCTTCTTTTTGCTCTGCTTCTTCCATGGTTGCTTGATTCTGTTCTTCATAGGCCATGGCAACCACAGCCAGGATCAAGTTAATCAGGTAGAAAGAACCCAGGAAAATGACCAAAACAAAAAATATCATGTACGTTTTCCCGGCAGCACGCAGTGTCTGGAGAGAAAGAGATAATACACATTTTTAGCAAACTTTTAAATACTGTTGTGTAATATGGTAGCATCTGTGTTATAATCTAGAAATACATTATAAGATTGCTTTGATTTAGCACAAGATTATTTAGTTACTTTTTCCATGTACAAATAGTATTATATCCTGGCTACATGTGAAAAAATCCAAGTTTTGTGTCTACTATTGTCAAAGTAAATAAGATTCTGTAGCTTGAATACTTCAGAACTCCTACCAATGAGAATCTGTAGCAGTAGTTGCTGCCCCCACTATACGTCTATATTATAGCCTTTAAATCTAACAGTAGTGGGGCCACTAACCAGCATCTTACCTTCTTGTCTCATCAGTCCCAAACTACAATGCCACAAAGACAGTACAGTATACAAAACGTCATGCTGTACACCACCACTGTCCTTCAGGTTAAGGATATGTGTAGTTCAGGGACAAGATGTAACCTTTTCAAAGACAACATGTTTGTACTAGACTGCAAATCAATTTAACTAGCATCTATCTACAGCTTGTTTGGGTAAGGCGTTTTAACAACTTAAGTTCATTTACTCATTTGTGAAAAGAAACAATAATGCTTAACCACCTTCATGAAAGAGCAGCTATTTCTTATTATGTATTTGAGTAGTACATGGGAACCTAAATCATGAACAAGGGCCCTACTGCTTTAGACAGATTACATATATAAATTAAAAGATGATTTCGGTCCCAAAGGCCTTAGGGACACGTGAATGAAAATAACTATGCAAGTACTATGCAGTAATGGTATTGGTGATGGTGCTGTTTATTTTAATAAGTCCTCACCAGCTGGTAAAGATTCTCCCAAAAGTCCTGAGTCATCAATCGAAACAGTGACAAGAATGCCCAACTGAATGTATCAAAACTTGTGTAGCCATAGTTGGGGTTTCTACCAGCTTTCACACATATATATCCTTCTGGACATTGACTACAAAAGAAGAGGAAATGCTATTTTTAACAACTACTCTAAATTACGATATGCTATAGTAAATCACAAAATTGTTCAGGAGTACCAGTTGCTAATGAAATTATGAACAAGCAAAATTTTATTCTACATGCCTAAGATAAAAATATATATCTTATTGGTTTTTCAGTTTTTAATTCCATTTCCTAATGATATTTCAATGCTTTAATAATATAACTAAAAGTAATCTACCCTTCCCCACAATTTGTCATATCAACACATCTCCACCAAGACAAGAGAAGAATGTCAACTAGCATGGCTGATGATAAACAGTTGTCAGCAAGCTGGCAGCAACATTTATGCACATAGCATTCATGTGGTTACCTTTACAAAATTAGCCTAAGATGCTGATGAAAGTGCCCGTGTAAACTCAAATCACATAGATGGTTATATTTAGGTATAGCTTCAACTGCAAAACATTGGTAATTTGCAAGTCTATGGTACAGCTGATACTAAAGTTGACCACCTGAGCTATTCTAAGTAGCTAATTATTTTTTTCTTGATGCATAATGAAAAATGATGACCATTTTTTCTTACCCTGCATCTGAGCTATTGCCACACAGCAGAGCATCATTTTGTCCTTCCAAGAAGTAGAAATGATCTGTTCAAAAAAAAAAAAAAAAATTGAAAGGGGGATGAGAAAAGCATCATTTACACCTAATGGAAATTGAGCAATGGTATAGACTTTTACACTTTAAAGAAATAAGCAGAGCTAACAAAGAGTTTAACTGCAATATATAATGATTAGGAATGAAAAAAGCATGGAAAATATAGTTTTGACAGGAAAATGACTTTCTATAGAGTCTTGAAGTTGGCCTTTCTTTAGAAAATAGAAAGGTAGCTGTACAGCTAATTCTCAGTAACCTATCCAAATGGTATGTCAGCAAATGAGTGAACAAATACCTGGAAAACGAGACAAAGGATGAGGGTGATTCCCTGCCTTTGTTCATGCATTTTGATATATACCATTTAGTGTTATTAATTTATAATTATTCATTACATACTATTTTATCCAAATACTACTTGAAAAAAAAAATATTTGCAGCATGAAAACATAGCACAACATGCACAAGAAATTGTTAACTGGATCTTGACTTGAGCAGCTGAGGGAGAAACCAAGCTTTTATTGTACGTTACAAAAAATTACTACACAAAATTCTGTAGCAGAGGAATTTACTTGAAGTATCTATAGGTATTTTGTTAATAGGCTAACGATGAAGATGAGGTGAAATATCATTTAAAGAGATGGAAGTCTTAAAAGCCCCCGGCATATTCTTTTTCTTTGAGGCAGAAAGGGAAAACCAATTTGCCATCAATTCCTAGTTTGGGATTCTTACAGTAAAATGGGAATCTCTCGTGGAGATTTTTGGGTCGGGTGGCATATTAAGCTAAAATTGCCAAAATTAGGTATGTTCTGGCTGTTCCCAGGAAGCAGATGGTTCCTTGAGATTCACTGCCAGCTGGCATCGACTAGCTTAACTGGCATGAACTAACTGAGGGCTAACGCTACAGAGACAAGCAGGGAATTGCAACCAGTTCCTATTGACTGCTTCTACTCTGTCACCACCAGTATACGATAGAGGCAGCATAAAATCTGTTTATTTTAAAGAGAGAGGGATTATGTGCATAATTTATGCATCTGCAATCTATTCTCAGATATCAGATAAGAAAACAGTGGATTTTCAGATATTCTGGTGCTCACATAGTCATGCCCTGTGAGAGATCTAAGCCCTACTTAAAAAGCTTAAAAAGTTTAAAGACGCAGATAGGCTCCAAGCTGAATTTTCAAACTTGGTAAGCAGAGGATCCAGTTAAACCATCCAGTCAGCTCAACTCTCAGCCCACTATTTTGGAAAACATTTAAATAATAGGGGTTTTAATACAAATATGATAATGATAAGGTAATAAAAATAGTCAATATGAGTTTATAAAAATTATGCCATATATAAAACTCTTCCTGTCTCCTGCCAACTTAATAACAGGACAGCAGTCATGAGTACAAGTCCTACATGACACTTTCATAAGCAAATAATGGAGATATGTTCTGGCTGGAATCATCACAAAATACTTGAAAAAAGATTCTCAGACAGCAGTTGCCAGTGGCCCAATGTCAATTCATAAGGGCATCCTTCTGAAGATCCTCCAGGGATCTGTGCTATACATGGTTT
>VYZV01029546.1:13589-27990 GCA_013401275.1 Pandion haliaetus | reverse complement strand
AATAGCCATGTACCTGAGTTACACAGACCTTTTACTAAAATAAATTTTTTTTTATAAGTTAAGGATCATAGTTCTTTTTAAAAAAATGGCACTAAATATTCTTCTTTCAGGCCATTTTCTTTTGATGACTTATTTACATTCCATTTATGCTATGAAAACTCTCTAAGATTTACAGAGATGCCAAATTAACTTTCTTCTCTCTCACTCCTCCAGCACCCTCTGGTTCCTGGGCACTGATCCTCTTTGTTTCATGGTTTATATACAGTGAAGTTGCTGATGATCTTTAGAATATTATAATGCTCTCCCTGAGGTCTAACCTTGCTGCCTCAAATGACATTTATGTAAATTGTCACCAGACGTTTAGGGCACATCTCTTTTCTTCTTTAATAACATGTCATACTGATGTGGCTTTATTTGTATTTCATAAAGAGATGATTGATTAAAGTGGCCAAAATTAATTTAGATTGATATTCACTGTACTTCTTGTAGTGACATTGAAGTATGACTCCCCCATATTTTGCATTTTAATTTGCTTCTTGATGAACTTTATGACTCCACAATCTCACTGACCCCTCTTAAGCTTGCTAGACAAATTCTTGAATGTAGTCCTTCAGTCTTCTTACCATCTCTCCCTCTTACTCAGTCGGTATGTGACAGGGGAAATAATGCTCCAGAAAATACATAAGATGCTACATTTGCACCAGTCTGTTCAAGCAGAACTTTGCAAGTGTACTGTAGGTGATAATCTGTGCTGTCCCATTCTTCCTTGTACAGACAAGGCGGTGTTGCCATTGACTATGATGGAAGCAAAATCAAGACCATACCATTTTATTCATGCAGATGAATGCAACGTCTACTGAAAACCTATCTCAATTATTCATGTTTTAGTCTACTTATCCTCTGAGCTCCTTTCACATTCTTTACTGGTCTCCCTGTGTAGTTAGGAAATACATTTTAGCTTAGATTTATACTAGCACAGACATCAAAGCATTGACCCATAAAGCCCAATGTAACAGGTTGTATCACAATAAAAGACCCTGATTTATTCTCAGTTCACCTAGTAGGGAGAGAAGAAAATACGGAGGCTAGAACTACTTGGGTGCCTTCCAAAAATGTGACTGATTTTACTCAGGTCATTATCCAGAAGCAGTGCTTCAGATATTATTATTTTATGGTCAATGTCCCCATAACCCTGCAAAGAGCTGAAGCATCTCAGGTGGTAAAACAATTTCCAAGATAACTGGCACCTTGTCACAAAAACAGGGCTTCACAGAATGCCTGAGAGCAGAAGAAATTCCACTTTAAAACTAGTTTGAATGATCAAAAATGTTACACAGCAATACAATTCCCATAGAATAGAAGCCTGGCCATTTCTGGAAGGTATTTATCAACTTTCCAGGCACTGTTCATCACAGATGGAGGAGCCAGTAGGGCAGTTTGTGCTTGAGTTTGTCCCCTTTTCTCTGATCTCAAGAAAATTCTAGAAGTTTGCTAAAATGGGTATTTTACCTGCTTCCTTACTTGCAAGGACCAGTCTGTCCTCCATGCCATCAGTCCTATCAAATTCTTGCTTTCCCATATTCCTTCAGGAACCTTGAGGTTCCCTTTTCTCTGCCGCTGCCATGTGTGAGGGGCTGCGGGAAAGAGGGATATACTCTTTGCTTCAGGACAGCTCTGCACATACAGACGGCTGCAGTCATTCATAATGACAAAGCCAGTCTCTGAGAATATGAAAATAACCAGCTTGAATAACTAGTTTGAAGAGTGTGTCAGTAGCTAGCATGCAGGAATATGCAGAATTTGTTCCTGTGATTTGCAGGATAAATCAAATACCTTGGTTTATGCTTCATTGTAAAAGGCTTCTTTTGTGTACAGCTCTTCACATGTAGCTCTTAGCACTATTTATGGATTATCTGAGGGCCTATTACCACCCCTGGGTAAGGTAATGAGTGAATGCTGGAAATTCTAACACTACTGTGCTCATGTGTAACAGAACAAAAGGGTCAGCTAAGTTACTGTAGAGGGTTCCTTATGAAAGAGAAGTGCTGCTTATAGACTCAGGATGAAAAAAGACCTACCAAACTGAAGTTATACATTTGTTCAGGATCCTTTCATTTAAAGAAAAAGACAAAACCCAGCTCTTTCCATAGGCTTCAAGGCAAGGACCTACTTATTGTCACTAGAACCCACAGGTTAGTGTGGAATTACCTCATAAGGAAGTTTTTCAAGTCCAAAAAAATAATTAGGAATATGACGTTCTTTCGGAAATAGAGCTGGGGTGAGAGCGATTTTGCTTACAAATCTGTGTAGCAAGTGCTGGCCTGCCTGTTCAGGCCTGTGCTTTTCCACGTTCTTCGCTTTTCTCTCTGCATATGGCTAGCCTTTTATATCCAGAAGGGAGCAGCTGTATCCTGCCAGGGACCACAACTTCGCTCCCCTTGGGTTTTGTTCCCACGGATGTAAGGGGACCCAATTGCTCCTGATATACAGCTTTCAGCAAGGACCACCTACATTCTCCATTTGGATGATGTGTCATCATTCACTTTGACAATTTCATCATGATCACAAGAGCTGAAAGCAAATTTAGCTCCCCTGGTGTCTGAATTTGAACTGTGTCACATCTGCAGCCACAGATTTAATCTAGGTTTTTGCTGTGTTAGGTCTGAGTGACAGAGATTCACAACGCTGTCTCACAAGGACAGTGCTGACTGGGTGTGCTGCTGAAGCATGGTGAACAAGAAGAGTCTGTCATACACTCTTACTTCTTAATGAGAATGTTTTAGTTGCATATTTCATATTTATGACCCTAAAAAGAATAATTTTAATTTTACATTAACATCTGAATATGATTGTCTGAAAGACAATAACAGCAGTGACAAATACTGGTATAAATCAAACCAACTGATTTTCAATTTCTAATTAAAGATGACACTGAAAACTCAAGGTAAGAGACATATGGAGAGAAACACATTTCTTTGCAAGAGGAACCAAAACCATATGGGGAAAAAGTGCAAAGATACCAAGCTAAAATCTGAACTTCTTGGCATCTGAAATGTCAGTAAAGGGAATCCTAAACTGATCATCTTCCTATAAAAAATCATTTATCAGTCTCTTCCACAAGCCACTGAGTAAGATGTGAGACATCTCAAGCTGTTCAGAACAACTGGGAATTGATTGTACGTAACCTACGATGCAATTGTTTTACCAGTTGAGACCATGAGACAGATGGCATGAATACATGAATATATTTAAAGATGGGGACAAAGCTGATGTGACACTGAGCTGGATTACTGAAATGAACAATGCAAGTCACAGATTTGTTATCAAATGAAAAGGACTTAGTTCACAAAAAATGGGTGCCATAGTAGCCAGTGGTCTCCAGATGCCAGGGACTGGGAGAATAGACTGCTACTTCCAGAATCAGCCCCACCATCTGCAGTCCCAATAATCAAAACTTTTAACTACTCCCTCTGTGCAAATAAACCTTGAAATAGGTATGGCTTTCATCATGTTACAAAGGGTGTTTAAAATGTTCACAGAGGACCAATAAGGAACAGCCTAGCTACAGGCTGCTGATACAACTGTTGTATTCCAGGCTATTTCACAAATCAGATATTGGGAATTGCCTTATTAAAGTGCCAGTGAAAGAGAGAGAAATTTTAAAGGTTTTTAGAGGCTTTAAATGATCTTGTGTAATATTGCAGTCTTAACTTGCCTGTTTGTAACGAGCTTATACAACCTCAGAGCCTGATTTTTGTTGCGCTTTGGCATAAAACTATTTGCAGTATTGAGATTCACTTTCGCTGCGTTTATTGTATCATCATCTACTTGTTTATGTGGGATGGAAGATGAAGTGGTTAGCTCTACTATTTGTTTGCTGAGCAGGAAACAACTCTATCTGTAACCTGATGTCTCAGTTCCTTCCTCTTAATGTTCCCTTCTCTCTAAAGGCCTTTATTTTTTTGCTTTAATGACAGTTTAAGCTGCAGCTTTAAAAATGAGTTAACTTCACATTTAGATTAGTTCCCATAAACCTGATTTTTAAAGGGACCTGATTATCCTCCTTGTTTGTAAACATAATTTTGTTGCAATCACTGAAGATACAAATTCTGCCAACTCAGAGCCTAAAGACCTAAGAAAAAGAAGGCTAGAGCTGAATGTATGGACTGTACCAGGATACTGAAGACAAGCCATGTTTTTATTTAGGACAATGTGAAGCCATTCATAAGAAGGAAAAGCTATTCCTCAGAAGACAGGAGTACTAAAGATCATATGTATGTTTTCTCTAAAGAAACCTAATGACTGGTGTGACACAATGGCCAGGAATGAAGTTTTAACTATCTGGCAAGAAAGGCAACTTGTTATTACTGCAAAGTTGAGACAACTAAAAAGCAGCAGTCAGAGAAGGATGTAAGGGTCATGACATACAGTTACCTCAACATGTGGCTTTAGTATATTGCCATAGGAAAAGGGCCAATACAAACAATTTTTTCCAGATCATGTTCAGTCAGCACTGTTGTGTGAACCATGCCTTGCATGGTGTGGCATACCATCAGGCTTTTCCACTGTCTGCCTGTGGTTGCCACGGGTTTGTCTGTTGAGAATCAAAATGCCTTAGTCTAGACCAGGATGTTGGGCTGAACCTAGAGGTAACTGAAATTGATGTTCTGCAAGATAGGGGAGATCAAATTGGCTCAGCTGCCTTAAATTCTGTGAATATCAAGAGATGGAGAGAAATCGGTCAGTGTAATATCTGTCCTTCACCAATGTAGGATTTTTAATAAACCCTAAATACATTTTTTTCATAACTATAGATCACTCTTTTTAGTAGTACAGCCTGAACCAACCTTTATAATAATAGAGTCAAAACTGGATGCTTGCTGTACTTCCTCCAGTCAGTTCCCTGTGCGATAGGCATGGTTCTGCTATAGGGAAGAAACCATCATAAAATGGAATGTCTAATCAAATGCATATTTATCATTAGACTATGTCATCAGAGAAATGTCTTAGCTCTATGGTAATGACCTAGGTTCTATGTTTGCTCACATTCCAGTTACTTAATGACATGCTGTTGGAAATTGTAGGAAATAACTACAGTTTTTATTGTTTCCCTTCTTAAGTGTTGTTTCAGGTTGCAAAAAATAAGCCACGTTCCACCACTTCATGAAGTTATGATGCTGGATTTGTAAACATATAATGACATTCATGGCATAAAAACCAGCACAATTACCATGGTTCATTACTTAGAAGTATCAACAGTGAACACTTACACAAGCACTCCAGCAGAGCTCAGGGCACTTTTAGAAGAGAGAATGAAGAAGAAGAAGTTAAGTAAAAGTTTTCCATTGCTTTTATTATGTGCTAGGAAAGAGGTTCTATTTATTGCTCAGGCAGTTAAGCAGACTGGCTTCACTTCACTTGTAAGATGACAAGTTCATAGCCTGAGGTAGACAGTCTGCATCATACCATTCTGTTATATCTTACCAGAATAGTCTTAATGACCTGGCATCCCAGATAAAACACATCCAACTCTCTTTTTACTCCTTTTAGTTCTCAGCAATTCCAGGGTCAACATTATATAATCTGATGGGTGAGTAAGCATCTGTGAAGGAGNTCTGCCAAGTCTTCCTGGGACACTACAGTAGAATAATTCAGTAAATCTAAGTCACACTCATGGCTAACAATTTTCACAGTTGAAAGAAACCCTACTTTTTGTTTTCTGAAAACCATAGGATGGCAGGGGAGGGAGGAGTGATTGCCCTGAATGTGATAATGGCAATAATTTGATGGTGTCAGGTGTTACTTCTAAACTGACAGATCTCTAGAAACATTGAGGTTAAGGCTTTGAAGATGGTTTCATAAGAAAAAGGTACTTCAATGATCTGGGACTTTTTTTTCTTTACGAGATGAAATCCTGATGAAGTCCCAGATGAAGGCACGTCATCATGTTAATGTAATTACAGAGAAATAAGGACTTGCAAGGGATTGTGTCAGATGTATTAGAAATCACACTGAAAGAGTGAGAACAGGAGAGGTTAACATTGCCTTGTGCTAGTCGACATTAAAACTCGACAGAATCAGAAGAAAGTGACACTATTTAGTACGCCAAGCAGTGTTACATCTCCACAGAACCACCACTGCAAGATAAATTGTGAAAGCTAGTAGAAATGGGTAAAATAATTTAATCTCTCCAGGACATTTTCTAATCTGTGCAGATTCTGTGTTTTTAAATTCTGTCTCATGAATAGGAATATAATTCATAGTGTTTCCAGTGTTTTATCTAAACTGTGTTTTGCAATCAGGCTGTTTTTATCCTCATTGTACAAATGAATTGACATTTATTATCTTTTAAGGGTTTTTTTCCCCTAGTGGCAACCAGTTTACTGAAAGTTCCTAGGAATATCACACCAGAAAGGAAGCTGGTTAAGTGCTGTTGTTACCAATAGTATAAAATAGAGACATCAGCAGAGTCCAGTGCAGAAAGCCCACAAATCTTTTTGTCAGTAAGAGTTCAAGAGAGCATTTAGACATGTATTTAACTTCTGCAGATTTATGTCTTAAGCACAGCCTTACTTAGATGCTGGATATTTTGCCTGTGCCTATCACAGCATCCAAGATGGAGTGTTGGTAAAATACACACTCATACAAAAATTTTTAAAAAAAAGAAGAATCAAAAATTAAAACCTTTAAATAAACTAATAGGCAAAGAAAGGCCTTACCTGTTGAGAAACAAATGCAGACTATAGGATGAAGAGACAGAATTAGAGACTTTGCTAAATGCCTGGATTCAGCAGGGACATACCTGATGTAAAATACTCCTTCCAGTTTAATAGGAGATGAGGGTAGAATTGGGAATTTGCTTTGCAGAAAACAAAAGTCTTGCAGACTAAATGAAACTGGGCAGTTTGTTGAGAGGTTCTGACAGTGTAGTCAATCAGTTTGTAATGGGAGAATACTGGGAGATCCTGGAGGACTTTGTATAGAAGCTACAGCGAACTGGGTTTGAACTGGGGAGTGAAACTCTGAAATGCCGCCAGCTAAAATAAATCAAAAGCAAAGGACAACCATTTTTGTTGGAGGCTTTCATTAAAATATTGGCAGCTGCTGATGCATAACAAAAGCTCTGCTTGCGCTATGAGATATTAGAGTCGAAAACCAAGGAGGCAAATGTTCTCTTCAGTTGCAGTGCAGGAGTAAATGGCTCCCAGCCAACACAAAACACCTAAGAAAAGAAAACTTTCAACAGTGTTCTGATAAATTATTCTAAGATTATCTTTCTCCATTTTGTTAAGGAGCAGTAGTGCTCTTGCATTAACTGTTTCTCAATTATTTTTACAGGGTTTTTTGCCTTTTTATATTTCTCTTTTTAGCTTTTGTTCTAAAATTGTTATCTAGCTCTATATATACCTTGTAGGGAGCTTCTCTGTTATAATGGTAGCTTCCCATATGAAATTGGTCATAACTAGAGAGTTAAAATAGTGTGGGCTTGGCACCTACAGCAGGAATTCAAAGGCTTTGTTCTATTTGAAGTACAGGGAAGTGTTAAGTTTATTTAATGACCTTTACTGTCCTTAGTATTTGCACATGTCTTCTAAGTGTAATCTTAACGCTGGTATTCTTAGGTTTGCAATGTATGGCTTGGGGAATTAAGAATGTGCCTCTGATATTTTATATCCTTAAATGCCTGGTACGCATGAATCTGAATTTTATCTCCATGTGATTATTCATCAGGAAGTAACACAAGATTGTAAATAAAATAAAAGCTAACTTGGATTCTTCAAGATCAAAAATGTTACTTTTAAAGAAATTATAGGAAAATATACAGAGTTTATTTTATTTTAGACATTACTAATTCTTACATTCTGTCTTTGTGAGATCATTTCCTTGGTAATTTTTTTTTCTCCATACCCTGACCAGAAGGAAACAGAATATGAAAGCCTGCCCATACAGATTCTCTGCTCACTGCTTAGCTCTCAAAATTACTACAATAACTTATATTTCAAACAGGCAGAGACCTCCTCAGGGTCAGCAGTATAAATTTCCATTTACTTTTTGCTTTTCTACAGCTTCTCAGCAGAGTAGGAAAAATTAAGCTTCAGAGGGATGGCAGAGTGGGTTCTGCTGGGGGAGGACTGCCAGCAGTCCCTAAGGATATGGCAGGTAAGCAGGAAAAGAACTGACAATATCAGCAGTGAGGCTTAGGGGTTTTATGACAGAGAAAGGTTGGAGGAGAGAGGTCTTCAGAATGGCTCTGACTGGAAAAGAGTAGTTGAAAGGGGTCCTCACTTCATAGAATGAAAGAATCATAGAATCATTTAGGTTGGAAAAGACCCTTAAGATCATCGAGTCCAACTGTCAACCATGCCCACTGAACCATGTCCTGAAGTGGCTTGTCTACTCACTTTTTGAATACCTCCAGGGATGATGACTCCACCACTTCCCTGGGCAGCCTCTTCCAATGCCTGACAACCCTTGCAGTAGAGAAATTTTTCCTAATATCCAATCTAAACCTCCCCTGACACAACTTGAGGCCATTTCCTCTCATCCTATCACCCGCCACCTGACAGAAGAGACCAGCACCCACTTCCCACCTACTTTAAAGTTTTTACATTTCTCTACTCTCTTCTTACTGGGTTTTAAAGAAAGCAGCCCTACCTCAGAGCACTCTGTATTTGAAGCGCTTCCTAGGCTTTTGGAAAGGAAAGGTGCCAAGCTGGGGAGACAGCTAGAGTGGGACTTTTTGTGGCTGCTGCTGCCAGGATGGAGCTGCAAGAGGTGACTGCCAGCGCTGGCAGGGAATGTGGCCTGTACCCGAAACTGTACGTCCTACACATGCTTGATGGCAATGCAGCATCTGCCAGAGCAGTTCAGGCTGTTCCACTGTTAAAGAGTGGGATAGACAACAGCAAAGGAGAGAGTCAGCCAGTTCTTTTAGTCTGTCTTGCTTGTACCTTGCGAAGGCCTTGCATTCTGAGCCAGGATTGACAGGAGCTGCCAAGGGGCTCCAGCACTGAATATTGGCTTTTGTGAGGTCAGACATTTTTCTTCAGCCTCACCCAAATGTGCTTGCAGGCAAATTCAGCTTGTTCTATTTAATTTCAGGTCATACCTGTTTTCATTTTAGCTTTCAGTTAAAAAAAAAAGAAGTGGAAGTGGGATTATATAGAATTTAGAGAAAATTATCGGTTTCATTATTCACCAGATCTTACTAAGACATCAGCTAAGATACTGAAATTATGATATTTTAATGTCATCTGCAGCACCTACTTTGACATAGAATGTCAGGAAACATCCTTTAAATGATTCACAATTCCTTTTCCCTTTCTCTAGAAGTCAAATAGTCCTTTCCATAGATTGCTGATCCTGAATGAATATTCTGATTCCTGATAGGAAATGTTTCATACAACTGGTTTCCATTGAACACTTCTGACAGGGTTTCTCATGAGACATGCTTATGGAAACCAAGCTGTCAAAGCGTAAGAGGAAAGGTCCTCTCATGTGTTAAAAACTGGCTGAAAGATAAGAAATAAAGGGTAAGAATACATGGACAGCTTTTCCATTGAAGGGAGGTACCTCAAGGCTTTGAGCTAGGATTTGTACAAATCAATGTATTATCGGAGAACCTGGAGAGGAGGTTCATGTGTAGTGGCAATAAGAAAATTATCAGGATAGTCAAACTGAAAACTGAAAAGCTTAGACCTTAAACTCACAGAACTAATAAAATAGCAGATAAAATTTAGTACTGAGAAGTCCAAAGTAATGCTCAGGGGAGAATATTACAACAGGAGAAAGGCAACAAGAATGCTCAAAGCAGGAGGAAAGATCACACAGATTAGACGTCTTTGGCTTAGAAAATAAATGAAAGGGGATGCATGTGATGGAAGTGGATAAAATCATAAGCAATATAAGGGAAAAGCATCAGGAATTACTACTTTACTGCTTTTCAAGATTGGTGTACAAGAATGTAACCAGTGATCTTACTGGTGAGTACACTTAACAGAAAGAAGAGGAACTACTTTTTCTCAAACTGTATAATTAATTTGTGGAACTCATTGCTAAAGGATTTTTAAAAGATAAAATTAAACACAGATTCAAAATGGGATTAAACTCTTTAAGGACAAGCTTGTTAGTGGCTAGTAAAAGCAAGTCTGTGTTCAAAACTTCTGTCACAGAGACTGTGAATTGTTGAGCACAGCAGGGGAAGCATTTCCCTGTGCATTCCCATTTCTTGTACTCCCTCCTTGGTCACTCGAAGAGACTGAGTACAAAATTAGGCGGCCTTTTCATCTAATCTAGCGCAGTAGTTTTTAGTGTCTGTGGAATTTTGCAGCACAGAATAACTTTTCATTGTTTGTTCTCTGTTAAGGCGCAGGTCTGTCGGTGTATGCTGATTAGCTCCTGGTAAGCTAGGCAAGCAAGTCAAGCCTTTCTATTCACACATATGTGCATACCAGCTGAAGAGACAAGACATTCACAGATACGGATATCAATTTCATGGTAGTGCCCTTAATTCCACTTTCTGACCTAATTATTATTATCCCATAGAATTGGCAAAGATTGGATTTAAAAAAAACCCCAAAACTAGTGTCCTAGAATCAAGCACATGGGGAAAGCAAAAAGTCCAGAATGGACTATTTCCTGGTGTTTTTTCATCTGTTAAAAAGATTCAGGCATTAGTACCTGAATGTGTGCCATGTTACCCATGATGCTCACACCTTAGGTTTTTCTTTTCTCTTCTGCAGGAATAGATGATTGTCCGATCTTATTTTTAAATGGCCTTTTAGAAATTATATTTAGCAGAAATATCTTTGACTGTGAATTAGGGATTACAGTAAAGGGATTTTTTCCATGGTTGGAAGATGATGCTGTATTTCCCACTGTAATGATTTCATAGTATGTCTATGTTTTGCAGTGCTTGCCAACATTTACAGGTGAAGCAAACCCATCTGCTAGCCCTAGAGACCTTGAAATGTAAAGGCATTTGGGAGTGTTCCAGGGGGTGGGAGCAGTGAAGCCAAATGCTCGTGAAATGGCTCTGGAAGCTGGAAAAGGAAAGGGCTCTGCTGATCTTCCTAGTGGCTGTATACTTAGCCTGAATTTAGAGATTTTCTTGTGTGGGGGTTTTTTGTTTGTTTTGTTTGTTTATGATCTTTTCAGTCGTTTCCATTTATGGATTTTTGAACGTGCAGCTAATTTTCTTTGCTTGCCATACTCCTTTCTCACTGCTTTCTGTAGTAACACTTCTGATGTTCATTGCAGAAGCAGGTTGTTTTGGGCAAAATCAGGAAGGTGTCTGCTGGAGGGCCAGTCAGAGGCTGTTAGCAAAGCTGTGCCAGACAGAGGCTGGATGCAGTCTGCAGAGGACTAGCCCCGTCAGAGGGCTGCTGGTATGATAACACCCTGGGATGCAGATTCAGTGCAAACAGTGCGGGTTGGCAGCACCGAGGCTGCTCCCCTATTGTATGACTTGAAGTACACGCTATAGAAACAGGTTTCAAGGAGAGCAGGAGGTGAGGACAGCCCCTCACATCCTGTCCCAGCCTATTTCTGCAAGATAGGTATATTTTCCTTCTTTCTTTTGTAATGCAAACCTTATCTCATTTTCTTCAGTTTAATTAAATCCTTTTCTTTGTGCAACTGTCAAAATCTGTCTCTGCATCTCCAGCTTCAAGGGAATGAAAATCACTGGCTAAAAAACCCTTTGTAGCTTCCAATTGTAAATAGATCAGCTGATTCTGTTGTTTGATTCCTCTCGGGTCTTGTGTTTGTTGCTGCTGTATATAAGGTTGGCCACCACATGTTGAGGAGGTTCACACGCGGATACCTTGATTTCTCTGCTGATGATAACTGAACAAATACTAAGCATATCAGTGCTTCAAATAAAGCACTAGCAGCCAAACCAGGCCTGTTTTCATCAGTCAGTTTAGCCACCTACTGCTTTGCAGTATCATCCTAATTCTGTGGAAGGGGGCTGCCATTGATTAAAATCAAGTTACCCTCGCTGCTGGTGAAGGTCAAGTCAGGGCTAATGCAATGAAATGCATGTAAATGTCTGTTAGAGTAATGTTGGTGTGGTTTTTTGCCTACTTCAGATCAGGAAACTGAATAAAGTATTATGTCTTGTATGAATAGTTTATGGATTAAAACAAAGGGAAAAAAGAGATGAGATGAAATAGCAAGCCCAAAATCACTGGGCAGTGACACATCCAGGTTTCCTGATGCTCTGCTCTGAACCACCTGCTTCTCCCTTATTGCTAATGATGTTATTACTAACAGTGGTATTATAAGTGCGATTATCTTCATCATTATTTTTAGTCTATGCAACTGCATGCATGACCATGTTTCGCTTGGAAAAAAGTAAATTATTTAAATAGTTATTTAATTGGGACTTCTGGTGACATAGAAACTCCAACAATTATCTACAGCATGTGTGAATACATGCAGCCCTCAGCAAAAGAGAATGGGCCCATCCCCAAATTATTCCATCTGGCGGAGTCAGTACCTGCTGTAGTTCACACATGAATAGCATTAATTTGCATGTAAATAGAGGCCTACATGCTTCTGTGGAGCTAAAAGCTGTATTTCAACATTTCACAGTGGAATTAGGCCGTGGGCACATCACTACATGATGGTTCAACCTTGTAGTGACGTGCCAGCTAAAATAATTTTAAATGCTCTTCTCCATATTTCCCGGTAGGATTATTTATTGAAGTAGTGTGTAAGAGCTCAGAAGAATCCTCTATTGAAATGCTGCCAGCTCCCAGCTACGATTCTGACATTGATGTTGTCAACTGAGATTAAGCATTGGTCTTAATGAATGCTGACAGTCATGTTTCTTAGGTATAGTCCTGTACTTCCTTTCAGCAAAGAACCAAAATAGAAAGGCTGGACATGTAGAGAAAGATTTAGTAGCAGGAATGTTTACCTGCTACTTGAGCTTTTTTTTCTCTTCTGCTTCTTTCCCTGAGAGGTGCAGCACTAACAGTTAACGTTTTCATATCAAAATGTAACAGCAAATGATCCTGTATCAGTTCCAGGTAAAAGAAATATGTATGCTGTGTTCCTCCAACAATACTTTCAGAGAAGCTGCAAAATTCCAAACAGACTACGCAGAATAAAATGAGATCTTCTTTCCACTATGTTGATTCAGTATTTCCTTTGAGAGATTGGTTAATATTTCCTTCTCCTTGCCCACATAAACCATAGGTTTGATCACATTGCCCTTAAGTTTGTCTTTTGACCCTTTTCAAATGTATATTTGGCTGGGTTTTTTCGAGAGTATGCTTAAGTCCCAGTGGTATTTAGACAGATAGGTGCTCAACTGAGACTCCATTTCAGAGCCTGAACCTTTATGTGTTTTTAAATTGTATTTAGTTCATTTACACCTAGTTCTTGGGACATCTGTAGCCCAGAAAGCTCCTTGTCTGTGATTGCAGGGAATGCTTTACTTTGTCATTGTACAAGCATGCTGTTTTGTTGCGTAAGGAAGGTGACACTGTTAAATTCAATAGCATCCCTGGCATGTTAAAATCCCCCTGAGCAAAATCTCATGACTAACTCCTCTAGTTACTGAATATGAAAAAAAGGCATGCAAATAGTGATAGAGACTGGTAGCTGCAGAGTGCAGGGAAGTTTTCCCTGGGGTAAAGATCAAGGGTAAATGTTTCTGCTCTGGAGGGAGCAGGCAGGCCTATCAGTCTGAATGCCAGCAGTGAGGCATACTTCACCTGGTAAGACAAAAGGGTAGTGAAAGAAGATAGCGGCCAGGAACACATCTGTCTGGATTGACTGGCAGGGAAGGACTGAATGCACAGGGGGATCAGCCTGCAATAACTCAGGCAGCGTTCCTACCTTTTCCTTCACTGGAAAACTCTAAAAGAAGTTGCACTGAGGCACCAGAGATGTTTTTCCTTGTAACTTTTTACTGCAGCTTTAAGACTGAAATCAAGCAATTTCAGTGGTGGCAGGATTGAAACCTGAATGCATCATGTGCCCTTAATACTTATCCAACCCATAGAGGGTGATACATGCTCTGTATGTCAGTAGATGAAAGTGGATCAAGAGAGACTTTAAGGTAGATCCCTTTAGGTAAAACAAATAGTCATTTTTGCTGCATTTTCCGATATGGTATTTGCAGCCTTGCATGTTGAGAAAACACAATGGAGAAAAAAAAAATCAGCCTGGCCTTTCAGAAGCAAGGTAAATGTCTGATGACCAGTATAAAATGTTCTATGTAAGCACATAGCCTGGACTTATGTTATGGGTTTGTGTGGCGTGGTTTTCTTTGGTAGTGGGGGAGGGGGCTGCAGAGGTGGCTCCTTTAAGAAGCTGCTAGAAGCTCCCCTGGCTCCAAAGAGTCAGACCCGCCTCTGCAGCCCAGAGAGGGAGTGGCGGTGGTAGT
>VYZV01029546.1:604-13262 GCA_013401275.1 Pandion haliaetus | reverse complement strand
CCTGTTCTCCTGCGCCGCCGGGGGGAGGAGGTAGAAATCAACGGGAATGGAACTGAGCCGGGAAGGCGGGAGGGGTGGGGGGAGGTTGTACTGATGTTTAGTTTCCCTTCCTAATACCCTTGTGTTTTGTTTTTGTTTTGATTTGTAGTAAATTAAATTGATTTTGTTTCTTCCCCAAGTTGAGCCTGTCTTTTGCCCGTGACCATAAGTGGGGAGTGATCCCTCCCAATCCTGATGTCGACCCACAAGCCTGCCTTTGGATTTTCTCCTCATCCCAACGTGGCCTGGCGAGGGGGGTGAGTGACAGCTTCATGGTGCTTTGTTACCGGCTGGGCTGAAACCGAAACCACGACAACTTATTAATGGTTTACTGTGAGATTCGCAATCCAGTGTCAGATAATGCAAAGTAACAAAAAGCAGACAGCAGGATCATTGCTAACGGGACGTTAGAACTAAAGGACAGTCAGGCTCTGACTTCCACTTGACATTGAGGTGCCAGGCTGTTGAATTTGGGCCATTTCTGTACTTCAGTGAATGCAAGAGACCTTCTCTTCCTCTTTCCATTACTTTTCTACAGACAGGAGAAAAAAGCTGTATGGTAAAACCTCATCAAATGGCATGCACATTTACATCTGGATGTATACCTTTCCTTGAGCACATGAAGAATGGATCAGTAGAGTGTACCAGGTTAAGAAGAGTGAAGGGGGCTGCATTAAGCATTACTGTCAATAGGCAATTGACCCTCAGACCGCTCTTCGCACACTGGCACTTACTTGCAAATGGTATAAAGTGACATATCCTTGGGAGCAGCCCCAGAAACAAATGCCCCACCTGCAAAGCTGCTTCTGTTCCTCTTTATTGTCATTGCCAATTTGTTTCAGAAGGTAAGTGGATGAATGAAATACCCTTATTGACACTTATTTTACAGGAATGCTATCAGGTTTTCATATTAACAAAATTCCTTCAAATGCAGGGCAATTATTGACAGTTCTTTAATACATATCTTGGAGGCAAGCTCCAGTCCCTTACTTTGTTTTCTTTAAATATATCATACTATTGCAGAGCCAGCCTATTTTCACAAAGAAATGAGTTGTATCTTTATACCAAGTGCTGATAAAGGGGATTATAAATAGGCTTTAGACTACAGACTATAGCTTTGCTTTACAGTTGAAAAAAAAACATCAATCACCTGGCTGAGACTAAACCCTAACATCTCACCTTCCTAACAGATTTTAAAGGTCACAGATGTATAGAAATGTTCAGCTTAATCTTAAATGCATTGAGTAGTCTGGCAAAAGCATTTCAGGGTCTTTTCCTTTTTATTTTCTGCCAGCTATTTAAAATGTGAAAGAAGTGTCACTTATAACTAAAGAGTGGATCTTTAAGAGAAGGCAGAGTATCAGAGATCAGACTTGAATCTCAGAAAGGTCTCTGCAGCTCTGCTCTGCTTTTCAGTCAATCTGATTCGTAATGTTTGCAGATTGCACTAGTTCACCACCACTCTCCCAAACGGGTTATCAGCAATCAGCTACATGCTGGGGACAGAGAACAACCTCAAATGAGCTCTAGCCTAAAAATAGCCATTTTCACATTAAAATCTTGAATCAGGCAGGAGAATGGGTTGCAGCTGGGACATCTTTTATTTGCTTATGTCACCAATGGCAAACACCTACAACAACAAAAATCTCTCCTCCATCCTGAAGTTGTTGGGATTCTGCTTATTAAATACACTTTATTTTGCAATGATGCAATAGAAGCACAAATTAAGCTGCAAGATGATTTCAAATGCCTGCCAGTGGAATAAATAGGACCATTTTCAGTCTGTATTCATCCAGACATAACTATGATTAATGTTCAAATTTACCTCACAAAACCGGTATCTAGGTAAGGAATATACCTGCTCTCTATATATTGCTTTATGTTCGCAGATATAAAGAGCCCGCTTGATCTGAGTTCTCCTCCAGAAGTGTGTAACTCGCTGCTGACAGTATAGGGAGACTGTGGGTAACACTCCTAAAGTTCAGGGTATTATTTTCAAAAATTTCCAGTGAGGGCACAAGGTGAATCTGAGATATTTTCATGTTCTTGCCTTTTGTCATTTTGTCTTTTTCACTCCTCCTTCCAATCTCTGCTTCACTTTTCAAATTCCACGAAGTTTGCAAAACAAACTGGGAATAGATCCAAATGGGAAGTAGTCCTTTTGTAGGTAGTGATCCTCTTGTTGACTGATTTCTTCCTGGTATCCTAGGCATCATTTCTGAAGAAATCCTTATCTCATTGAGTAAAGGTAGAATTCTGGCATGTGGTATATGGGAGTAGTATGTCACAACAACGTAAGTTTGCCTTCACATCATAGCTGGGTTAAGTTCTAGCACTATGAAATGGAAAAGAAGATGGCTTACTGGGCTTCGTGCCTAGCCTTGTAAGCATTACAGGATGGAAGGAAGCTGGATGCCCTCCTGAAAGATATGCTATAAATCAGCCCCAACTTACTGGATCTAAGGACTGCTTAAACAAAAGGAAGCAATCATTCATTTGATAGCAGGATTTATTGGGTGAAATTCTTTGGCCTCAGAAATGCAAATCAAACTGGATAGTCATAGCTGTCTTTACTTACTTTAAAATCCATGAATCCTGCAGGCTGATTCAGCTCGAGTTTGGTGAGGTTGTGTTAATTTTCTTATCTGTAAGCCTTGCTGAAATAAGACCTTAGGAACTGACATCTTGAGCTGCATGTATTTTAAAGATTGTGTAACATCTGCTTAGGAGCAAAGATTTATCTCACTGGCTTTATCTAAAATTCCCTCTCTTTTCAGTGTTGTTTTCTTGCTGTATCTGAAAAGTTTGGTAAAGGTAACTATACGTATCTGTTAAGAGTCTAAATGGAAATATTCAGAGCCAAACTATGTGCCATATAAAGCCAGGTTACATGGAGTAAAAGTAACAGAAGATAGGCTTCTGATAGTGTTCGTCTATCTAGTTATTCAGGGATAATATTGCTGTGGCGGGGTTCTCACAATGCTGTTCCAAAATGGAGTTTATTCAGTATCAGAGGTGGGTTATCACAAAGATACTTTCCACATGTCTTTTTGCAAGCACAAGATCAGTTAAGCCATTAAGATGGCAAACAATGGCAAGACCATCATGCGGACATCCTCATGGATGGTCTGTCTGCCTAACTGGGAAATTAACTATGAACAAGCAATAGTAATTTGTTAAAAATGCAGCTTCAGGTTAATAAACATGAGTTAGCTTTCTTTCAAATTCAGAAGCTTCTTTGCCTAAAAAAGGAAAACTATGAAAAATTCAAGTTTTTATTTCTTACATTTCAGAAAACTATCATTTGAATTTTTTTACAGATAAATTTACCTAAATGTAATTTAGAAGCTTATGAGAAAAAAAAAACCTGAAAAATAAAACCTGAAACATTTGTGGTTTAAAATGAATAAAATGTTTCAATTGATTCAGGAGAATTTTGTCATTTTGAGAAAAAAGCCCCACACTGATGATTTACAATTTTGAACTAAACTGGAGAGGCATTTTCTCCTGATTTTTCTATTTGGCTAGAATTTTGCCAGCTTAAAAAAATTAGTGGTGGAAAAAAGAAGGTAAAAGACTGTGTATCAAGGATGACTGAGCAGTATGAAAATTAGAGGAAAAATAAAAAGATACGGATCTTTTTGAGGAAATCCAGCTTCCTTGAAAAGCAAAGCTGAGCTGGGAGAGACATTCACTGGGTAAAGCAGTTACTGCTAAACAAATTGTTCCTTGACCTAGAGAAAGTGAAGGGTGTATGTAAGTTGACTCCAGTCTTCTATAACTGCAAGGCAGTGTATCTAGACATGCACGAAGTGTATCCTTAGATAAGAATAAGTACATAAATAGACTGCTTGTGTTTGCTTTTATTTTCATTTGCTTTAAATTTTTGCTACATTTGCTAATAATATACTTGCTTAATAAAAATAGCATTGGTAACAGGATCCTGAGGAGAGAAAAACACATACCTGGTTTGACCTTCACATGATAATCAATAAAAAACAGGGTATATACAGATCCATATGAAAAATGGGAGATCTGCCCTAACAGGGAATAGGTGCAGCCATGGAAGTCAGTAAGGAGATGAGAAGGGTAGTAAGTTCTATAACCACAATGCTTTACTAAAGGCATATTTAGAATATTTATGTAAACAAGTAGTTGTTTCAATCCCCCCATTTTCCACAGTGACCTCCCAGTGCTACTAGTTCCTGGTACACTCAGGGAATAAAAATGGAGATAGCCTTGAGCTGCCATCAGTTGCCATTACACTTGGAGAACTGGCATTTGTTTTGCAAAACAAAAGCATTGCAGTGCCCTTAGTTTCAAAATTACCCTTATAACCATTGTACTGTGCTTGGTTGAACAAGACAGAAACGCTCCTTTTGGAACTTCTGTCTTCTCTTATTGTGTATTGATTTCCATACCTGGTAGTGTAGCATGTGGTAGGTCTATGCATCAGGTCGGAAAAGCCTAATTTCCTGTCAATGGAAGGGGAAACCCACTTGGATTGACTTAACAAGCTTAGTTTTCTGGCCATGATGCATTATTGTTTGCTTGTTCCATGGCATATCCTGAACCAGCCACTCTGAAATAAGACATGATACTTTTTATAGGAACAAAGTCTCTGAACCTTAGAGGAAAAACATAAAAATAACTCTTCCTTCCCTGCAAATCCTATTTGCATTATATAACCATAACTGTACTTGCTTACTAGATATCCTTCATGAAATAGTTTCCTCTCTCTCCTCTCAGCTGGAGTGGTAACTTCAACACAAATCCTTTTCTGTGAAACATGCTGTCTCCAGAGTGAGCAGCATGGAAGATGGAGGTAGTGTTTAAGGAATATGTATGTAACGGTGAATCTTTCCCCCTCATCCAATGGGTTGGATTTGCTGCTGTTGCATGTGGACTTTTGTATTTAGTCCAATAGAAAAAAATCTCTGTCTGTTAGTTAGACAGACTAACAAATCTGTCTTTCATGGGGATCAACTTTGCTAATTCCTTCTTTGAACGCATTTAGATTTTTATTCTCCATAACATTAAATGATACTGAACTCCATAACGTAATTGAGCATTCTGTGAAAAAGTGCTTTCATTTTTTTTAATAAGAACCTGCTGCCAGGTAAGAAGATTGGGTACTGCATTGCTTGATGACACACTGAATATCCAAGTCTTTGGCGGACTCTTCCATACCTGGCTTTGGCTCTAGTCTGCCAGAAATGTTGTGAGTGGTCCTTTAGCAAGGTACTCAGACTCACTGTGACTCAGTTTCCCAAATGGAAGTGGAGATAATAGCATATCTACACACGAAAAGAAAGACTTGTTTATTTACTGTGAGGAAAAATAAGCTAGATGACTGCACGACTCTTAATTATGAGGGACTTTAGCATACGCAAGGCATGTACTCACTGATAAACATAATACAGCCAAATTACATACCAATGACAATGGCTCTTAAGTGAGATTTAAAGTTTTTTGATATCTAATCCTAAGCACTTCTCCACTTCTTTCCAACAACTGGTGTTAAAAGGTTATAATAAGGGGAGAAGAAAAGAGGGAGACGTGGGATGGGTCTCTCCAAGAGCTGAGGTGAGAGCCCTTTGCTATGCTGTCATGAACAGTCCAGGTGCAAACCTCAGTGCCTGAGGAAACACACAAGGGGTCCTCTTATTCCTGCCATGAGGCAATGAATTCCAGCAGAGGAGTGACATAAACGGCTGGAAGATGTAACTACCTTAGTTGCCACAGGTTAATTTAGAGATGGTGATGATGCTGAGGTGGACCTCTGTGCAGGCCCTCTTGACAGGAGTCAGCCAAAGACACTGAATTACACGGTAAGGAATTTATGTGCTTCACTGAGCAGATGCTACCCTGAGTATGTCTCTAAACACTGTTTAGTGAGTGCTTACTGAGTGTGCAAGTCAGGTTTTCTTAATGTGTAAGGAGTGTGAAAAATACTTAATAAACCAACTAGTTGAGTGATCCGGAAAGAAATACAAAATATGAGACAGATTAGTTAACACATAGACAACCTACAAGCTAAATACTGCATTAGTGAGTGGAGTGATACATGACCGTTAAAATGATACAGCTTAATGGACATCTCTGTTGTAGTAAAGTGGCTTTTTGCAAATCCTGATGCAGATGGAGTCAATATCAAAAGTCCCACTGCCTGCAATAATTCTTGGATCATGCTCAAAAGACTAATGCTACACTGCTTTATCCAATCTCCTTTAACTTTTCATTACAATAGTGTCATGTTATATACAGGAAGAGAATGATCTCATTTGCGCTCTTATAGAGAGAAATAGCTGAAGTTAATTGGCCTATTAAACAATTAATTCAATAAGTCGGTGTTATACACTAGCATTCAGGTTATATGAGGTAAATTGTCTAAAGCATAAACAGAAACTATGGTCCAAAATATGAGTTCATACACAAGCACTCCAAGAGAGACGACATTGAAAGAGTACAGGTGTAGAGAGACCTCTAGTGTTCCTTAGCCAAAAAAAAGTGTTACACAATGCTGTTCTTTTGATAATCAAAAGTACTCAGCACAACCAGATCATCAGTTCTCTTAAATCTCATTTAGCATTTCCAGGGTGTTTTTAATACAATACAATAAAAAAAAAACCCAAAACCAAACCTATACATTCTCAAGTATATAAATATTAGCCAGAACTCCCATTCCTGCTATACTGCATAAACAGCACTGATGATCTAAGGCTGTTTTATCAGAGTAGTCTGAAGTGGCCCTAGGGTGGCAGAGGCTCAGACATACATCTTTTCAAGTAGTTCTTCCATTTAATGGGGGATCTTAACATGAATACATTATTATGGCTTGTTTCTTTTAGCAAGCCATCAAATTGTTGTCTTGCTAGGTGTGGAGTTTTTTTCATTTCAAACAAATGCAGTATCATAAGGATTATAACAAACATTTCTCAAAGCATTTTATTTTTAAATGGTAACTTTGCATACTTTTAAGACAGCTAAAAGTCATGATCTTCATACTGCCTGTAAATGTGAACAATATTCTATGTGAGGTTTATCTTGTGGCATTATCTGCACAAGAAAACTTGCAAATTTAACTATTATATAGGCTTACATGGAAGCTAGTAGGAGCACCTTGCTTTGATTGTCAATAATGAATGTCTGTGTTGGCAATTTTCAGAATTAGTCCACCTCCTACAAGGCTCTTGTATAAATTAAAGGTCTGATATTAGGCAAACAGTGGAAGTATGTATCAATAGGGGCATACATGTGTATAGAAAAAAGTCATATTAAGGTGATCAATATGTTCTTTCATGTTCAGAAGACATAAAGAAAAATCTATATGAGTATTGAAAATATACAAGTAATACTGACTTCAAAACAAATTGTTTCTCTTGGCCCTTGTTTATTACACTAAGCTGACAGGGGGAGAGCAGAGGAAGTCTAGCAGAAGGAAGAGGACCCCTCAAGCCAGCTTGCCTTCAGGCCCTGCAACAAATGTGCTCTGTAGTTGAGTACAAGGGCCTTATGAACATGGACCAGTGTCTCCTGCTTAGTGCAGTATGTCAGCAATGCTGCCCTGGCTGCTGTGCCCTTTTTGGTCTAGAGGTTCCATTGTGTATCTCCTGGTGTGAGCAGACACTTCCATGTCTGCCTGGGCATTCAGTTGCTGAGAACAGCTGGCTAGAACAGATTAGACTGGCTTTCCTAACTGTACAAACTATCTTGATAGCTTCATATTGCTGAGAGCGATAGGAAAATGCATACCAAACCCCTTGTAAAATGGGTAAAGGAGGAGGAGGTGAGGAGTGTCTTAAAAGCAAACAGCTCTCCAGGATGCTGTTTAGGACTGGCTGTTAGTTTTCAGCCCCAGTAGTATCTGCAAATTCACTTGTTCCCGCAGCTGAGGTTGCAGATTAGTCAAAAAACCTTCAGGTCAGCAGAGTTCCTCTGCTAGTCATGTTCTGTAGTCTTGAACAAATGCTTGGTTGGCCATCCCAGTTGACCATCCTCATTTTAGAATAAAGTCAGTTAATTCAATCTGAAGGAGAAAAATCCCCTTGTGCTCTAACTCCCTGCTTCTGTGAATACCCTAAGGATTTATTTCTTATCCTTCAGAGATAACTGCATTTAAATAAATCACTGAACAGGAATAAAACTTGCTTATGATGTAGTTCCAGGGGATTTTCTTAACCCACTACTGACTGGGTGTTCTGCTTCCTTAGAAAGAGAATGTCATCCTAATATTTTTCAATAGGCAATTGGCATGTCTTAGAAAGTGAAGATGGTTTTGTTTGTATTAGCCCAATGGTGATGTTTACTGAACAGGGGTTTGACTGTTGCCCAAGTCCAAAAACTGGTGAAGCTCAGCTGAAAACAAGGCTGAAACACAGAGAGGGAGAGAGAGTGAGCTATGATGTTAACTGATAGCTGGCGACCAATGAGGAGCTATTGCTAATCCTAAAATGAAATTTAATCAAGCCAATTTGCCTGTTTGTGTTTCTAAGAATGTGTTTTATTGTGGGTTTTTTTTTTTTGATCTTGAGATTTCTCCTGTTCTTTTCCTGTTACATTTATGTCTTTTGTTCTTTTGCTGCAGGTCTAGAATTTGTTAAGAAGTTTTTGGAGGTGGATAATGGTATATGGACCAGAAGTCATGTGGCATTTCCAAACAAGGTATCTGTCGTAACTGTCATATGTGTCAATAACTCCAGCCCTCTGCCATTCCATGCTTTTAAATATACTGTTTTTAGTAAATGAACAAACAATTGCAAAGATAAGAAATGTTTTGGAGAAGAATGCATTGAGGGCCTTTTCCTCAGTCAGATGCTTCTGGTGTGTTAATAACTCCATCTACAGTTCATCACTGAAATAGTTCAGAAGTATTAGAAATAGAAGCCTGAACCAGGTCACTAATAAGATAAAACCCAGATTCCGTTCACTTTTTAAATAGACTAAGTGAGGAGAATGTGCTAGTGTAAGGGTAAAAGTGCAAAATTTTCATGTGTTTTGCTGGAACTGCTTTTTCTGTGGCATGCAGTAGGAGTGTTGGCACACAGTTGAAGCTGTTCTGCAATGGGTGTTGGCCAGTTTCTGTTTTGGTGTCAGAGACTTCAGGGCCTGTGAGCATATGTCAGTGGGAAGGGTGCTAATGGGCTTTCTCCAAGTGGGATAATAACTCCTGGAGACCATATTCAGAATGGGCAAAATGAGCAGATCTCATCCCAAAGTCCAAGGGCAAAGTTGGAGGGAAAAAAGTGAAAAAAGCTATGATCAGATGCAGATAGATACACATCTGCTTTCCCCATGTTTTGAGCTGGCCAGACATTCTAGTTTCTTATGGTCACATTTCAGCTGGCTGTTAGCTGGCCTGGCCGCATGGCTCCCACACTACACCTCCTTCACAGTCAGCCAGCTCAGGACGTGCAGAAGAGGCTTGTCTGAACTTGATGTGCCAATACAGCTCCAGGTGCTGTGGTCTAGTAGAAGTTGAATAACAGAGTTTCTGATGAGGACCAGGGATATCCCCATCTTACATGGAAATCAGTTTTCACAGGTTATTCTTCTACTTTTATCATTGTTACTTGTGGCAGTAGACCTGGGTGGCACTAAACAAACATACAGTCCTTGTACATGAACTACTAAGTCTGTGTTGACTATTTTTATGTAAGTGTGCTCATCAGTTTGTGGCCTGCTTTGCCATGTCCAAAATAGATACATATTAAAAGTTACTAATGTGTATTAGTGTATAAAAAAAGAGGCAGTGGTAATGAACTCCAAAAAGAAGTTGTAACTACTAATCAGTTGTTATTATTATGACTGAGGTTATAAAATTTGTGGGCATCCCTTTTAGCATGTATGTCCACAAGTGGGTAGATGTATTAAAACATCTCTGCTTTCAGAGAAGCTTAACCTTTGCCTAAATCACTGTCTAAGCCCAAAAAGCAAGCAGAAAATAGAGCCAGGATATCATGGTACCCGTGGTATTTTTTAGTATGTTACAAACATAAATACATTTTCTGCCCCAGCAGGATTTTGCGGTATGTTCCATATTATAGATGTGGAGGTTAGACCACTGTAAAAACCATGACCCAATGCCTTTCATCTTTGTGGCTGGTGAATTCTCACTGTTGCACCATCTTCTTCCTGTGTGGTTGTCATTCAACACTGGTTGCTGGCAACTTTGGCAAAATCTTACGACAAAATAACTCTGAAAACAGTATTTGAATTAGGCATTTAAGAAAATAATGTAGTTTATTCTCAGTGATCATGATAGCTAAACATTTCTTTGTGAATCTATTTTTCCTAGTGTTATTTGTTCTTGAAACCCTTGGGAATTATATTCTAGTGACATCTGTTAACACTGCTGCACTTAACATGTAATTAGGAAGGGAAAAAAAGAAAACAGAAAACAAAAGCCCATGCCAATCTAAATGTGCTTGAAAGGTGCCAGATTGATAGATAACTCTGGAGAATTGAGTCCTCTGTTTATCCTCTGAATTAGTGCAGCAAAATCAATGGCAGCATGAACTTGCTCACGTCACCCTGAAATGTCTTGTGCTCACTCAGCTGTGAGGGTAGCCTGGGCTTCATTTCACCAACAGTCCTTAGGATCCCAGTAGGAATGATATGAAGGATGCCGTCCTGTGGTGGAAGGACTGTACTGAGAACATTAAACTCATTTCAAATAAATTTCTGACCAACCGTCAGAGGTCAAACTTTTGGTTGTACTTTGCAGTTCCAGCATAGATTACAAATGGTGATTTTGAATTAAAATGCTTTATAGTGCATTTCCAATCTCTTAACTGTCTAATCCCCTGGTGTGTTTTATTTAATGCATAAACTTCCATTGACATGACAGAGCCAGAGGCATTACAATCTGTCATGTCAAGACTTCATACATTAACAGTTCTTGTTAGCACGCATTGGCACAATACACTGTGATAGTTCTGAATTATGCTAATGATCCATGGATAATGGGTCACAAGGAGATTTTTGAACCGTACCTTTAAACCAATGCCACAGTGCTTTTAGGATGTGTCAAAGTGCACGGAGGCTTGGCACTATAACACGCTTTAATGCATCTTCAGAGCACCTTATCTTGTATGCTCTGCTTTAATTGAGATTAAATGGCTTTGAAGGACCTAACACAATTTCAAGGACAATGCAATAGCTCATATTCTCAGTGAAAGGTTTTTAATGTATTTGCTTAAAATCAAGACAAATACTCCATACAAACACATTACATCAAACTGATGTTAGAGGTCTGTCTCAAACTTAGAGAAGCCAATACAATTTGAATTAAAAGCATGCATAGTATTCCTGAGGCTATGACTAGGGTGGGGTGAGAGAATTGCATGGGATCTTGGGTTCTGCAAGAGCACCAGTTAGCAAACTAGCAACAGAAGCAACATGGTTTTTTAAAGGAAAGTAGAGGTGGATCCTGTGGAAAATCAGATTGAAGTTGTGTTAGGGAAAGCTTGTGAGAGTATTCTTCTGGGGGTACATACTCTGAATTCTTTGCATGATGTCAAAGCAGGAGCAAAGCCAACCTGAAAGTTTGGTTTGGTTTGTCCACCAGTCATTGCTACATTCCTGTAATAACAGTTTAAGAAAATGTAAATAGATGTCATATGAAAAGAGAAATGACAAAAAAGAGACTCAGCTCCCCCTCCCCTTTTTCTGTAACTTCAGTTTAATACTTAGCATTTTATTTAGTTGCAAACTTGTCCTCTCTGCCTTGCTTCAATAATGATATAAAGTGCTGCAGTATCTCGGAAGATGTTGTTGTATTCCAATAATGATAACTGCGTAGTTTCATGACCCTCCTGAGCTTACATTTGAGGACTCATTGGAAAAACTGCCATCATATCACAAGGATGTAAAGTGTAATACTGCCAATTTTTTGAATTATTCATTAGTTGCAAGGAAAAAGAAGCAACAAAGACACAGGCTTCTCCTTTTTATTTATGGTTTTACTACTCTTCATATTTTTTAAGTGAAGGGAATACAATTCTTCCATCTTTTCCACAACAACTCGAAAAGAAAATGTGTATGCTTGAAAAGTTGGGATTTCTGGGAATACATTTTCCTCTTTTAGCTTGCATTTTAACATAAGGTAAAACATTTTTTTGACAAGGTAAGTAGAGTAAACAAAGATCAGTGAGAAAGCAGAAATTATTGAAGTACTGGAAAAACTGCTGCAGGCTACTTTTTCACACATTGCTGCTCAAGTCAGGATTATGCTATGACAGTTCTAACTCTCCTGCTGACATCCTTATAGAGTCTATTACATTATTTACTTCTTGTAAAATAACATTCTATTACAGCTCCTTCATGTCCTGCTGCTCTTCTAAGTTCAAGGGGAAGAAATTCTGCTCAACCATAATTCCTCGCTTCCAGCTTGTTAATACAGCTCTGAGGAGATCATTATTAAAAAGACTGATATGCAGCCTCTATTTCATGCCCCATTTTCTGTTGCAGTAGCAACTCTATTTCTAGGGTGTTGGTCTTAACTTAAATCAACAGCACTGCATAAGATGCATTAGCCTGTGTCTTGAAGTATCAGATGAAGCATGCCCCACCCTGTGCTGAAGATGTAATGTCATTTTTATGTCCATAAGGAGGAAAG